>JASDQU010435498.1:0-28601 GCA_032191745.1 Picea mariana | reverse complement strand
TCGTGGGTCTTCAGCTAGGTGCAAAGATCAAACCTACAACTGGGTGGACAGGTAGGGGAGAAAGGGAGAGAAAAAGATCTGCATCTAAGTGCATAGATAGAACTATATGTTTCCATTTAATATATCAAGAAACACAGTTATGTGGACGTAGCCCTAGGGAGAGGGTGAACCACGTATATTTTGTGTCTCTGTGGTTGATGTTGTGTTCTTTTCTTTCTGTTAGACTCTTTTTGCAATGTTGTGATTAGATCTGAGGTATAACTGTGCGGAGTAGGCTTAAGTTTGGAGAAGAATAACTAGATCTCTCTGTGTTGTTGGTTTTGGGATTCACTTGCATTTCCTCTAGTTTTAGACACCTGTGTCTTGCAACCCCCTATTGATACATCGGGTGAGACTGCATCTGCTCCATAGGTGTTTATGAAAGGGCCAGTAGTTAGGGCTTGTTAGTGTGCTGTTAGAGTTGAACCTTGGGTCTGCCCCTATGCCAACAAATGGTTCTGTTGTTGAGACCAAGATATTATTGAGGAAATGTTAAGGTGGTTTCCATCGGAGAAAGAGATTCAAAAGTCGATAGAAGGACAAGAAAAGGAATTCGCTGAAGCTCAGAACAAGAACCGTAATATTAGTATAGAAGACTAGTTTGGACGACACATCTTCACCGAGATACATGATATTTTCTATAGAGGAATTCATAAAGAGTTATACGAGTGGTTAGCTAGATTAGTAGATACCCAGTTTGAGATTAGATCTAGACCACCTGTGGTTTGGACATCGGCACTGATCAAGAAGGTCAAGAGAGTTGATAACATCATGTCAAGAGCAGTAGATCACTTGTTTGATAACACCATTAGAGGGTACATTACGAATTTTTCTATTGACAGAATAGAGTCATATAGCCAAGCAGAGAGATATTTCTTCAAGGGATTGAGAGGAAATTTTTTACACTTTTTGAAGTTGAAGATCAAGATGTTATTGCATGAGAAGAACATCTTGAAGATACAGTAATCGGTCGGATTGAAAAGCTAATGTTCAAGTACTCAGATAATGACAACAAAATAGAGGTTGGACATACGCGCAGTGGGAGAACCTTTAGAGAGGTTCCTCTGGTGAACCTGTTTGAGAATACTCACGAGCCACTGGAACAAGACGAAGGGTTCTATAGTGGAGAAGAAGAAGAGTTATTGAACAAGGAACATTAAGAGTCCGCTAGGGCAGAGGAAGGGAATACTAAAGAACCTCGTCGAGAAGAATAAAAAACTTCAGGAACTGCGCTTACCGTCGAAGTAAGTACTATTCCTCCTCCTATTATTTTAGCAACACTAAGTAACCAGAGTAGCCAGAGTTTTCAGAGCACTGTTACCAGCAGTTCAAGACATACTTAGTCAAGAAACCTAGGAAGATCTATGGAATATGAAATGAGGTTACCTATCTTTAGAGGAGATGGATATGAGGATCCTGATCAACAGTGGTTTTTATGCGAAGCTGTATGGAGTATTAAGAAAGTCAATGATGAAGCTGTTAAGAGAGCTCATTTTAGGACTACCTTGAGAGACCGTGCATAGAGATGGGACATGAAGTTTTTTAAAGGGACTGTAGAACCTAAATCGTTGAATGATATCAAGACTGTGTTGAGTTCAGAATTCAAGAAACCCAAGTCAGAGTCACAGTGCATCACAGAACTAAAAGAAATCAAGCAGAGAGTAGTTGAACCTGTTTGGGAATTTAATAAGAGGTTTAATACCTTGACATGTTGCTTGAGATTTCATATTCCAGATGATCAAAACAAGGAATGGTTCATTGCTTCCTTCTTACCACACATCAGAGTTCCTCTGATGCAACAGAAGGTCCCTTCGCACGCTGAGGAGTTGGAGATTGACATGAAACTAGAATCAACCCCTATGGGAGAATCCAGCTCAAGTATAAGTCAAATTTTGAGTCAGCTAACTAGCTTATCTCTACAGGTCGAATATATGAAGAAAAAAAAGGGAAAATATAAAAGAGAAGACATTTGGTGCATCAGATGAAAAATAGAGGGCCATGAAAAGGAGATTTGTCCCCTATTTAATGAGTACTTACCCTCTGGAGCCTAGAGCCCTTTGAATCAGATTAAACTACCCTGGTGCGAGGTATGTAGAAATAGACATCGCCCTCGTGAATCTTATCACATGCAAAAATATGTCCAGACAACTACCAATCTTTACTGCACATTCTGTAAATTTGTGGGGAACGATGAGAAGGACTATAGGGCTTATGACCTCTTGCATGAAAGGTCAAGAGATACATATAGGATTCAAGCAGAGATGCAGTAGGAGGGAAATGCTACGTAGTTTAACTCCCCAGGAAGAGGAAACTTCAATCCTCATGGTGGATTCAGAGGAAGAGAACGAGGAGGAGGCATGGGTCAAGGTCGAGGTTAGATCATTTGTTATAATTGCGCCTAGCCAAGTCACTTGGAAAGGGAATGCCATAACCCTTGTACCACTTGCAGTTACTGCAATTCATTTGAACATGCTATTGAAGATTTCCCAGTGTTGTTAGTGAAACTTCAGGAGAGACGAGGGGGAAACTAGCAAGTACAATTGATATCAGCAGAACCTCGTGGAGAGGATCCCATAGTCATTGTTATCACTAGAGGAGGTGCTGTTACAGAAGAAAAAAGGTTGACTCCAGGAAAGACTACAGAAGAATCAAGGATCAAAAGAGCTGCAGAGAAGACACAGTTGTTTGATCCAAGGAAATAAAAACATACGTTTGATGAAGCAAGAAGAGAATTTGGAAGAGAACATGCTTCTTCATCTAAGGCAAAACCAGAAGTGAAAGAATGTGGAATTACCCTGGCATTCAATCCGTCTGCCTCGCCCGGAGATGGAAAAGAGGTAAGCAAGCTTGTCAGTTTCTTGTATATGTAAATTGATTTGATTAAGGATGAAAGATATGTGAAAGAACTAGAACACTTGATCAAACAGTATGAGCTAGGGAAGGTATATCCTCTACTAAATAGAGAAGTCCATCAAGTATCCAGAAAGAGAAGGACAAACAAGGAACTACACTTTAATGCTCATATTGAGGACTATGACATAGATTACGTGGTCCTCGACTTGGGATCAAAATTCAATGTTATGACGAAGGAGACCTGGGAATTGATGGAAAAATTTAAGTTGATATATTCTCCTATCAGCCTCATGATGGCTAATAAGTAGGCAGTAAGCCCCTTTGGAAGACTGGAGCATGTCCCTGTGGACATCGAAGGGGTAAGGATGTCTGCATGCTTCGAAGTAATTGAGATAGTTGATGATAGTTGTCCTTATCCTTCGTTGTTAGGAATTGATTGAGCTTTCAACAATTCTACTATGGTTGACTTAAAGAAAATAAGAATGATGTTTTATGGTGATGGCCTTAGGGTCATTGCACCTCTTGATCCTGATGAAGGTCGCAGATACACAGAACCCATAAGAGAAGATGATTGTGCTTATGAAATAGAGAATATATATAAATTGACAGCAAGAGAGCAGGATTACATTAATCCTACGACATATGGAAATTTAAGCTGGCGAAGTGAAAGTGCATGCTCATCAAATTCAGAAGAAGCACTGGAGAACTAGAAGAACATGATGTATGAAATCTCTATGTGGAGGTGTGCCAGATTGACCCAGAAATTTCTTTGGATTCGCATAGATGTAAGTAACCTACCCACATTTCATGGTTTAAATCATTTAGAAACATTATTTTTGGAAGTTGAAGAAATTGTACTAGTACAATAGAGGCTGTTGGCACTAGATGAAGCCTTGAAAGAAACACCAGAGAGATGGTGGGGAGCACAAAAGAAGAACATCGCAGAGTGGGTGAAATGTCGCACTTTGATGACAGTGCGCTTTTCAAACCAAGTTGAAGGATGCAAAGTTAGATACATAGGTCATAGTTTCTTGAAGGACCATGTGCGGAGGTGTGAGGAGGCTTGGAGCAACATTCCTCAAGAAAAGTGGGTGCATAAATTCATTAACAATTTGGACACAATGCCTATCAATTGGTATCTTCAAGCAGAACTGCACCTCACCACTGCAGATTGGCATGGTATGACTCATAAATTTGTAGCTACATTTCTATTTGAAAGTCAACACCCCACACTAGATTAGGATTTACAAGTTGTAAGATAGAAAGTCTTTTAGGAGGCACTTAACCTCCCTGTGGAGCAAGAAGAGGATGAATGGACTGCACCTCTTCAGAAATTACAAGGTTTCTACAATATCAATGCTGATGAAGACGATGATCCTAGGAAGGTGAAAATCGCTGAAACTGAAGGACAAAGAGACATCGAAGGGCCTGGGGCTGAACTTCCTTTCATTGGACATCCAATTAAAATCAAGAAAGTTAATATTGGAACAGAGAAAGCACCTAAGTTGGAAAACATTGGAGATTACTGGGATGATTCCACTATTGATAAGATCACATAATTACTACATGAATACCAGGACGTGTTTCCAACCAAGTTCACTAACATGAACGGAGTTAAAGGGCCAATGGGAGAAATCAAGATCCCCTTAAAACCAAATGCAAGGCCAGTCAAGCAGAGACCCTACAGATTGAATCCCAAATACAAATAGAAAGTCAATATTGAATTAGACAGAATGTTGGAAGCAGAAATCATAGAACCTATTGAAGAGTTAGAATGGATTAGCCCTATGGTGGTCCAGGATAAGAAGTCAGAAGAGATCAGAATCTGTGTAGACTTGAGAAAATTGAATGATGCATGTTTACATGATCCATTGCGTACATCGTCTATTGATGAAGTGTTAGATAATGCAGGAGGACAGGAAGTTTACTCCTTCACATATGGATTTTCAGGTTATCACCAGATCAGGATTGCTAAGGAAGACATACATAAGACCAAATTTGCAACAAAATGGGGTTATTTCCAGTACACAGTGATGCCTTTCGGATTGAAGAATGCACCATCCATCTTTTCCAGGGTGGTGGTTGAAGCATTCAAGGAATTTTTACATAATTTTTTGGAATCATATTTTGATGATTGGACTATTTTAAGCTTATTTCAAAATCATATTGAATGTTTAGGACTAAAGTTGGATAAGTGAAGACAATGTCAGATTGCCTTGAACCTGAAGAAATGTATTTTATTTTTACCTTTGGAGTGATGTTAGGGAATATTGTGTGTAAGCAAGGACCATTGGTATATCCTTTCAAGATTGCCATCATTGTCGATCTACCTCCCCCTACTTCGGTTAGACAGCTACGCACTACATTGGGGCATACTAGATACTACAAAAAGTTCATTAAGGGCTATGCACAGATAACAACACCGATGGAAAATATTTTAAAGAAAGATTGTAAGTTTCAATGGTCAGAAGAATGTCAACAGATCTTCGACACACTAAAGAAGAAAATGGTCACTGCGCATTGGAGTAAGGAATTCCACATGCATGTCGATGCTTCATCTATTGTGTTAGGAGTAGTGTTAGCACAACTAGGAGAAGGAGATATCGATCACCCACTGGCCTTTTCCAGCGGGAAGCTCTCTACAGCCGAGATAAATTACACCACTATTGAAAGAGAAGATTTAGCTATGGTATATGCATTGTAGAAGTTTCGACACTACTTGTTGGAAGGGCACTTTAATATGTTTACTGATCAATCTACGTTGAAATACTTAGTCAACAAGCTAGTGTTGGGGGGAAGAATATGCAGATGGATACTTCTATTTCAGGAATATGATTTTGAGATTGTGGTCAAACCAGGAAGAATGAACAAGGGACCTGATCACTTGTCCATATTAGAGCATGGAGAGGAACCTACTAGTCTGGAGTATACATTTCTCGATGCACAATTGTTGGCCATTAGGAAAGTCGATGATCACTTCTCCGATATAGTTCAGTTCATGTCCACTGGAATGACACCTTGCGAATACACAGTCATTCAGAAGAAATAGCTGGCAGTTTGTGTTGCAGACTTTTCACTTATAGATGGACAACTATATAATATGGGACCCGATGAGATCTTGAGGAGATGTGTTATGGAGGTAGAAAGACCACTAATTCTGGAAGAAGAACATGAAGGCCTCGCATGAGGACACTATGCAGGGAAAGAAATAATGCAGAAGATTCTTAGAGCTAGCCTTTGGTGGCCCACTTTAGACAAAGATGCTAAGGAATACTACAAAGCCTGTGATGTATGCCAAAGAGTTGGGAAGCCATCCAAAAGAGACGAGATTCCTTTAGCACCTGAGCTAACTTTACAAGCATTTGAGAAATGGGCCATTGATTTTGTGGGACCTATTAACACACCAGGAAAGTGCATAGGAGTGAGATACATTATCACTGCGATATAATATTTGACCAGATTGGTAGAAACAAGAGAAGTTAGGGACTGTAGTGCAACTACAACTACACATTTCATATTTGAGGATATCATAACAAGGTTTGGATGCCCAAAGATCCTTATGAGCGATCAAGGTACTCATTTTATTAATAAAACTATTGACTCCTTGACTCAGGAATTTGAATTTCATCATCAGAAGAGTACTCCATACCACCCACAGGTGAATGGTACAATAAAAGATTTCAATAAGATCTTGGAGACAACATTGATGAATATTTGTAGTGTGAACAGAGATGAATGGTATTTAAGAATTCCAGCAGTATTATGGGCCTACAGAACTACTTCCAAGAAGTTAACAATACATATCCCATTTAAGTTGGTATATGGCTTGGAAGCAGTGGTACCTATGGAATATTTAGTTCCTACCTTAAGAATTGAAGCACTCATAGATATGGATGACATTGGCGCTGTTCAAAATAGGCTTGCGTAGTTGATATAACTAGAGGAAGATAGGTTTATTGCAGGATTTCATCATCAGGTACAGAAGGAATGAGAAAAGGCCTACCATGACAGAAATATCAAGAAGAAATCATTCAAGAAAGGAGATATGGTATTGGTATATGACAACAAGTTCATGAAGCTTCCAAGGAAGTTCAAGACACATTGGATTGGGCCATATGAGGTTGCTTATGTTACAGAAGGAGGAGCTGCGCAATTGAAGAGTTTGAATGGAGAATGGAAGGAAGGCTTAGTGAATGGGCGCCGGTTGAAATTGTATTATGACAACCAACTAAATTGAAGCTCTCATTAAAAGCATAAGAAGAAGGGTCTAGGTACTAGGTGCAGTTGAAACTGGGTACCAGACATAGAAAAGAGAGTTTGCACACCGAAGGGAAGGAGGAACCGAGCAAAAATCACAGGTTGCTCCAGCAATTCGAAGTTGAAGTAAATCAGAAGGTCCAGTGCTGTAGTGACTTAGGACGAGTCACATGTGAGTGTTGGGGGCCTGTTGGCCCTTGGTTATGGATTAAGGAAGAAATTGAAGAATAAGAAAGAGGAAAGGCGAGGTACAAACTACGTGGAAGGCACATTGACTGAGAATGGGTCGAAGTAGTTAAAGAAGCAGAAAAGAAGAAGAGAAGTAAGGGAAAGTGAGTCGTTGAAGGAGAAGATCAAGGAAGACAGATCAATAAAGAAGATGGATCGTGGACAAATCAGCAAACGAAAAAATACACCAACATGTTCTTTGGAGCACCTCGCAGGAAAGAAGGATAGACAGGTTATCAGAGCCCAAAAAATGCAAGTCAAGTTGACATAGGGTTTTGGCATTTAGGTTTTTGACACTTAGACTTCAGTCAAAATGCAGGTCAAGTTGACCTAGGGTTTTGGCATTTAGGTTTTTGACACTTAGACTTCAGTCTAAGATTGTCTGAGAGTCATTGTAATGTATAAATAAACATATAGATGAGAGAAAAAGGGTTCGTCATTGTGGGTTAAAAGAGTGATTATTGTTGTGTGCGAGAGAAGCATTGCGTTGCGAGAGAATTATTGTATTGTGAATCTTCAACTAGGTGTGAAGATCAACCCTACAACTGGGTGTGCAGGGATGGGAGAGAAGGAGAGAAAGAGATCTGCAGCTAAGTGCGCAGATATAACTGTGTGTTTCCATTTAATACATCAAGAAACATAGTTCTGTGGGCGTAGCCCTAGGGAGAGGGTGAACCACGTATATTTTCTATCTTTGTGGTTGATGTTGTGTTCTTTGCTTTCTGTTAGACTGTTGTTGAAACATTGTGATTAGATCTGAGGTATAACTATGTGAAGTAGGCTTAAGTTTGGTGAAGAATAACTATATCTCTGTGTGTTGTTGTTTTTGGGATTCACTTGCATTTCCTCTAGTTGTAGACACCTATGTCCTGCAACCCCATATTGCTACTTCGGGTGAGACTGCATCTGCTCCGCAGGTGTTTCCGAAAGTCTAGTAGTTAGGGCTTGTTGGTGCACTGTTAGAGTTGAACCTTGGGTCTCCCCCTATGCCAAAAGTATCATTCTTCATTAATTCCATGAGTGGTATGGGGCATTTAACCATCTCAATTTATGATTCAAAGCTAAATGAGAAAGGGAATTTGTCAGGGTTTCTTACCTCTTGCATAGGATCTTTAAGAAGTACTTGAGTCTTGGTTTGAGCTTGATCTTTGATTGGCTTCTTTTTTGTAGAGGAAACAACTTTCTTGGGAGGATATTGTTCATCTTTCTTCCCATTACTCGGTTTAGATCTTAGATTATATCTATTCTGATCATTAGTTTGACAAATAGATCCCTCATTTGAATCTTCATTAACTTGCTAACTAATCAAAGCTTCTTCATAGGTAGACTGTGTCAAGAAAGATGCATCACCTTTGTCTCCTAAAAAATGAATCTCATCATCTTCCTCTGGCTTCTCCTCATCCACTACCGTGTTCTGAAAAGGGGCTTTGATCTTTATTGGCATTTCTATTCCTTTTTAAAATTTGATGTTTCTCATTAATTCTTCTATATGGATTAGGATCTCTACCTTTTGCAGGCTTCTTGTTCTCAAGCTTCATCTTGGACAATTCTTAAGTCAAATATTCAATCATCTTAGCCATCTTTTCAATGTTAGGATCAACACTTGATGAGGAGGCTTCTCCTTTTTGTTTTCTCCTATCTCCTCTACCTTTCAATTTTTCCGCAACAAGGGTATTAGATTCCACTTGAAGTGATACATCTTGCATATCAACAAATGCAACATACCTCCTTTCTCTTAACAACAAACAAAATTCAGCATCAAAAGCATTAACATATGTTATTTTTGCAGAGGTAGCAGTAGGTTTGATTTCAGCTGGGATCTAACTGTACATCCTATTAAATTTTTTGGTGAACTTTGACACTGATTGACCACTTTCCCTTCTCAAGTTCTAAAACTCTGTAATGTAGTACAACAAATCTTTCTTATCCCCCCATTTTTTTAAGAGAGTATCATCAAAAACTTCAATAACTGTTATAGATCATGGGGTTAATTCTCTAAACCACCTCCTGGCCTCTCCATCTAAGCTTTGCACAAATACTCTCATCCATACATCCTCATCTGTGATATTTAAGTTATCAACATAACTATAAAATAATTCAATATGTTCTTCAGCTGTGACCTCTTCTGCCCCTGAAAATTTTGGCATATACTTTTGATAGTCTCCAACAGGCATTGCATTTAAAGGATTTGGCAATACTAGAGAGGCATATCTAGCAGCTATAATTATCTCCATCTTAGCGATATTTTTAGGTGTTGTTGCCATGATAACAATAGATGTAGATGCACTGGAATTTTGGATCACTAGGGATTGAGATGAGGTTGATATTGAGGATGAAGGTGAGGTAATGAGAGGAGAAGGTATTTTTGGACTTGCAATGGAAGAGGGGAAATACAAAGCTCTGTAAAATTCAGACAATAACTTGGCAAGGTTTTCTTCTCCTTTTATAGACAATTCATGTAAGACAAGCTCAACTGCACAAATATTTGTATGAATGTAGGCTGAATTTGGCTTAGTTTCTAATTAAGAAGATTCTACACAGGATGATAAAATGTCTTCTCCAAAAAATGGTGAGCTATCTTCTTGAGTAAGATCAAAATATCCTTGAACTTCTAAAGCTACTTTTTTACTGTCAATCTCTGATCTTATAGCTTCAACAATTGTTGGTTTTATTAGTGGATTTTCTGGAAAATACACAGAGGGCTTCCTAGAGATACCTGAGCTTGAATATCCCTTCTGTGATTCTTTTCCTTCTTTGATGATCCTCTCAGGATCAGATACTAGATCAATTAGTGGCTACTGAGGATTTTCTCGAGTATGTTCCTTCCTAGGAGCGCAAATTTACCAATGGAGTCTTCGGATAGAAGATTACAACCAAACTAATGATGCCTAGCCTTTGTCTATCACCAAAGTTGGGACTATGTCGTCTCCCAGGGAAGCCCTCTTCACACTCCTTTTCCCAGCAACGACGCCAATTTGTTATCACTCCACGAGTGTCTTCAGGTTGTAGATCAAGAGATCCTGGTAACTTTATCAGAATTCTTAAAGATGTATTGAGGGTGGATCAAAGATGAAAAACTCACACGCTCATTCCTTCACTCAAGGAAATTTTAACATATCTATATAGAATAAGGCCTTCAAGTGCTATTGATTAGATGGTTTATATAATTCAGATAAATGGAGAATGCTAACTATACCAACATCATTACATATATTGACAACACATGTAAAAGGTAAAATTTAACCAGCAGAAGGCTTGTGATCCTTTTTTTACTAATCAAGAGATAATATGACAATCATTAATCATTAAATAATCAAAGAATTGAACATAAGATTCAAATCACAAGTACAAAATAAGAAAGAGAGACAGGGATCTGAGCAATATCAATGAAAGATACTTATTATTCCAAAATATATATCAAGGTTTTTACAACAAAACAATACAATATAGTCTTCAATCTCGAACCCTTTACAAAGATGCCTTGATGGGTTTAAATAAGATTTACAAACTTGACTAAGATCCTCAAAAGATGGATCTGAAAGACACCTATCAAATCAAATCTAAACTGATGGACAATGATAGGGTGAGATCTTATTTCTAAGGGATAGGTATCCCATTCGAATTCCAAAAATTAGCTCCTCCTGAGATACCTCGTGGTTGTAGAAATCCTTCATTGCATCTTAGCTAACACCTGGAGTCATGATTCATCCTTTGAACGCTGAAAATCAGGTCAACCTTGAGCAAAACTATTACATGCAGAAGGATAATGAGTTGGTAGCACACTGCATGGAGAAAACACAATCTGCGCTACAAATTCTTGTAGCTGCTAGTTTTGTCAAAAATCTTCAAAATTGATTGAAAAATGCTTTTTCAAATTGAGAACCTATCTCAACAAAACACATATCACTACCAATTATTATTGCTATTAAGACTACTCATACTTCATCTCAATAACCATACCCATACATTTTTCTCTAAGGTAGTTTCCATACTTTCATTAGGCTTCAAAACATTAACTCATCAGTGGTCAACAGTCACACGGAACTTTGAAAAATCTTTGAATCAATCATCATGCTTGGGAGAACTAGAAGAAGTAATATCTTTCAAGAAGATAGCCAAATTCTTCTTACTAAGCATATTCTTGGCCAAATATAAGTGTTCTACTAGCTTTCTATTTTCTACTCTCAAGCTGAGGTTTTGTTTGTATATATTGACCAATTGCTTCCTTTGAATCATATTTTTCCTGATGTTCTTATTCAATTGGTTACATTCCCCTGCAAGTTCATCTATTTGGCTTGATAGTTGTCTACCAAGTGTGACATTCTCCTAATGTAACCTATGATTCTTCTCCTAAAATTCTTTGAGTTGTCTGTCTGCATATTTGAACAATTTATCCCAATTCTCTCTAGGTCCTTACTCTATCTCTGGGGCTGAATCTGGTGGAGATTCCCTCAATTGAACTATGGCTTCCAATGCTTCCTTTTCAAGAGGGGAGACTTTAAATATTGATAACCTATCTATAGGTTTTACTACATCCCTACTTGGAAGAGACTCCTCTTCTAAAACAAGCTTCCTCCTTGATGACCTTCTAAGAGATGGTGTATCAACTCTACCTTGGATAGTTGGAGGATTATCTTCAATTTCCATAGGGGGGAGCTCCATAGGAGGCTCTATTTGAAACACTTCTTGGGCCTTTCTTTTCCTCTTATGTCTTTTGTAGACTTAGACAGTTAAGGGTCTTTGAGGAATAAGGTCTTGAAGAGACTGTGGTGTTTCAGATGTAGAGGGAACAGTAAAAGGAGAAGGTCGTGATATTTCAAGTGTAGGAGGAGAGGGGGGAGAAGACTGTGGTATTTCAGATGATGGGACATAGGAAGCATTGAGAGGTGTTGCAATCGTCTTATGAGTTTTGGAGGAGAAGGGGGTAAGTCAATTTGATAATTTGATACAAACAAGAAAGTGGGCCAATCCTTCCCTTCCTTCTTCAACTATTCAGTGACTATGAGCTTTATTAGGGCATGGTGAAAAATGGAATTTTGAAGCTTGTCAGGATTTTGTTGTGCAAATGAAATCATCCTTTGCAAGATCATGAAGAGGAAATAGGGTAAGTCTATCTCTTTCTTACCAGTGAAATGGAGAAGGAGATTGAAATGGTATTGCAAAACCCAATTGTATCTTCCTTCACATGTGAAGAATCTATGAATGATGAAGAGGAGTTTGTCATATTCCTTTATCAGACACTTCCTTGGCACACCCTTCACTAGATCAACTCCTCTATGCTCAGACCTAAGAATATACTCACACCAATCCTCCTTTTCTAGTTTCTTTTCTTTAAACCATAGTTCCTTTGTCTTAGGGATCTCAGTAACTTCTACAATCAAATCCACTGTCACATGAATTTCCAAGGGACCAAACTTTGTCTTTCCACTCTTGTAGTTCTGCACAAAATCTCTAGAGACCTCTAGTTGATGTCCTTCAAGTTTATTGCATAATATCCAGCACCACATGCACTTGAATGAGTCCACATGGTTATAATTTTACTCGATCAAAGTGGTCTCAGTAGCCTCGAATTTGACCACAGAACCTGACCTCTTCCTGGGAATAGGATCCTTTCTTGGAGCCATCGTTGTATGGACACCTGTTATGAACAATTATAAACAGATATAATTAGAATCAAATAAAGAGTGAATAATTGTGCTTGCAAACCTTGATAACTCCTTTGATGGAGAGCTACAATAGTAGAAGAGGTCCTCAATGCTTCGATGATGGTCTGAGAACTCTAAAAACACTTTCTTTATATAGCTTTTACCTTGGAACCTTTCAAATTTCAAAACAAGGTTTTCCCCTCGAGTTGGTAGTGCGCCCTATGCAGAAATGATGATTTGCGTTGACAACAATGGACGAGTTGGTAGCGCTTTCAGTACAAAAGTACCCAGATGCTCTACAAACTCGTAATCATGAAGAATAAGGATAGACAGGAAGTCAAATCGTGATTTGAAGGACAAATGATGACTCAGTATGGAAAAAAACTGACTTACATGACCCATGACTCATCTTTAAGAAGAAAATGACTTATCTATTGGCTAGTATAACCTATTACAATGACCATGATAACCACTTAATCATCCGCATGTGACATGACTCAAAATTGATGACTAGACTCAATGAAGGGCACACTTTATTGATTAACTCATAAGACTAAAAACTCAATTAATCACCTAAGACATAAAAAAATGAGTTTTTATTTATTGGGAAATAACATCTAGCCCTAATTGGGGATGGAAGACTCCCTGTGAGGTTCCAAGAACTCGTAAGACCAGCTGTCTTTCCTATCACCTACAAAACTTACAAAAATAAGTGAAATTGTTGTTCCATTGGGCATGGAGTTATTATGAGACTAAAACTAAAAGAATAAATGATATTTACAATGGAGAAGGCTTTAAAAGCCTTAGTTGAAATAGGCTTTGAGAAAACTCCCATTGGCTGGGTTACCAAATACTTCATTACCTTACAGGTTCTGTAAGAGGAAAGTATTGTTCTGCAACACTTCAGAGATGATGAAAGGTTCAGTCCATAAAGTGTCAAATTTCCCATTCTTTCCTTTATCTTGTCTATAATCATCCCACTTCAAAACAAGATCCCTTGTTTGGAAAACATCTTTCTTAGCCTTCTTGTCAAAACTCCCTTTCATATTCTTCTGATGTAACTCTGTCTTCTCAAGTAACTGCTCCCTTAAATGTTGAAGTTAAGCTAGATTAAGAATCCTTCTAACCAAATCATTTGGTTCCCCTTCTTCTTCTTGAAGAAATTTTGCAACAGGTAATGCAAGTTGGATAGGAATAATGGCTTCAGTTCCATACACCATATTGAAAGGATATGTGCCAGTGGACTTCTTATTTGTGACTCTATCAACCCAGAGTGAAAAGTTTAACTTAGAATCCCAACTCCTTTGATTTTGTTCAAGCAGTTTTCTAATAATCCTCACTAGGCTCTTGTTTGATGATTCACCAAGGCCATTGCGTTGAGGATAGTAGGAAGTTGAGTGAAAAATATGAATACCCATGTCTTCACATAACTTCACCAAAACATCAGCTTTAAAAGAAACTACATTATCAGTAACAAGTCTTTTGGGGCAGCCAAATCTAGCAAAAATATGATCATTCAAGAAATTGATGATTACAGAATGAGTGGCATTCTTAGTGGGAATAACCTCGATCCATTTTTAAAGTAGTCAGTTGCTACTAGGATCCACCTATGCTGGCCACTTGAAGATGGATGTATCTCTCCAATGAAGTCCAAGCCCCTTTATTGGAAGGGTCCAGTGACTACAATGGGTTTCAATGGAAGATATTTGAGTTGTTGTTTTCTAGTGAACCTTTGGCACTTGTCACATGTCTTAACATAGGAGAAAACATTAGAAAATAAACATGGGAAAAGTAAGCAGCCCTCAAAATCTTCTATGTTGTAGTTTTAGAGTAATGATGGCCACCACAATTGCTGCTATGAAACTGATGCATAACTTGAACCGATTCTTCTTTGTCAAGGCACCTCAACAACATCCCAAAGGGGTCTTTCCAATAAAGCATATTTTCATTAATACAAAACTTGATTTCCTTAAGTTTTAATGATATCACCTGTGTTTGATTCATCTCTAGAGGGGCTGCTGAATACCACTCACAAGAAGACAAGTTTGCTGAAATAGGTTGATCATGACTGTACCTTTCAAGAGAAATTTCAGATTGTGCATCCTCTGTATTTATGTTGATAAAATTTATGCCCAACACCTCACAATTCTCCTCATCAAGAATCTTTTCCAAACCCTGACCCTTTATCAATTTAGTTGGATTCATATCAATGTCAAACTCAATGAGTTTGGAAATCCACTTGGCTCTTTTACCATCTATATCTGGTTGAATGAGTACATCTATGGCTGAACTAGATGGTACATAAGCTATTACTTTGGCATGCAAAATATAGATTCTAAAAGCCTTAAGTGATTTGATCAAAGCATAAGCTTGTTTTTCAATAGGGTCATACTTTACCTCAACATATCTTAATGTCTTGCTAAATAAAGGCACTGGTTTCTCCCTCCCTTGATCATTTCTCTAAAGTAACACTACTGCAATGATGTCATTAGATGAAAATGAAAAGATAATTTTTTTTTTTTACAATAGTCAGGGTTGATCAAAGTAGGATCCGACATAAGATCTTTCTTGATAGCTTCAAAAGAATCCCTTGCTACATCATGCCATTTAGCTTCTAAATCTTTCCTTAGCATGCTAGTGATGTGTTTAATCAGTTCTACAAAATTAGGAATAAATCTCCTAATGAAGTTAATCTTTCCAAGAAATGACTGGATGTCTTTCTTAGATCTAGGAATTGATATCTTTTGAATAGCTTCCACTCTCGCAGGGTCAATCTTTACTCCTTCATCAGTCACTATGTGCCCGAGAAGATTACCTTATTTTAATGCAAACTGAGACTTCTTTGGATTTAATCAAATCCCATACCTTCTGCACTTCGAGAATGTCTTCATCAAATGTTGCAAATGATCTTTATGGCTATGAGAAAACACTGTTAGATCATCCAAATACATCAAAACAAACTTATCCTTCTCACCTACAAAGGAAATTTCCATGGCCGTTTGAAAGGTGGCCCCAACATTCATAAGCCCAAATCATTTGTATATGCCTTTAGCCTGACATGTTTGGTTTGAAAAGTGTTTTTGATTTGTTGGATTATCAAATCAACATCTCCAAATACTTTCATCCCCTGAATATTCATATCCTTGGCAGTGTTCAAGCCCAAGACTGAGGCTTCATACTCTACAATGTTATTTGTCACTTTGAAATCCAATTTGAAGGACAAATGAATTGTTTCTTTCGAAGGTGAATCAAAAACAACACCTGCTCCTGCAGACACTTCTGAACAAGCACCATCAAATAACATACTCTATATAGGAGTGCTTTCCACTTCTGAATATTGGCAAATAGGATTTCTGAGCTATAATGATGATGACTGAGAATAATCAATGTGAAGTATAAAAGACCCCAATCATGTTTCAACTGAGCATATGGGATGATTAGTAGGCTCTTTCTCATCATTGATAATATAGGCCAATTGAGATTCCCTATACAATCTCCTTTGTACTCCTCCAAAAGTTGGGACACTTTCATAGGAAAGGTCATTTTGCAAGGTACCCCTTATCCTCTTTATCCATTCTCTAGACAAGAGCATACCAAATTTGGGTGGCACATCAGCTACCACAATGTCCATTACCATTTTTCTCATGGGTAACTAAGATAAAGAAATTGATAAATATTTTATCAAACCAAGTCACTTAAGCTTCCTAGATTCAAATGAAAATAAATCATGATAAGACTTGGTAATCTCTAAACCCAACTCATCCATAACTTCCTTTGTCATGAGGTTATGAGAGGCTCCTGTATCTAGAAGGCAATTATGTAGAATTTTATCATGGATGTTCAAGGAAAGATAGAAAGATGGAGAGGTTTCCTCACGGTCTTCAACCATTGGACTAAGGACAATAGTAGGCTTGGCATCTTGGAGGTTTACAACATCAGTAGCAGTTGGCATGGGTTTACGCTCAAGAGCTTTGAGGATGGTTTGTTTGAATGTATCATTATTCATTAATTCCATGAGTGGTATGGGAATTTTAACCTTCTGAATTTATGATTCAAAGCTAAATGAGAAAGGGATTTTGTGAGGGTTTTGTTACCTCTTTCATAGGAGCTTTGAGAAGTACTCGATTCTTGGTTTGAGCTTGATATTTGCTTGGCTTTTGTTTTGCAGGGGCAACAAATTTCTTGGGAGGATCTTTTTCATCTTGCTTACCATTACTCTTTTTAGATCTTAGATTATATCTATTCTAATCATCAGTTTGACAAATATATCCCTCATTTGAATCTTGATTAGCTTGTTGGCTAATCAAAGCTTCTTCATAGGTAGACTGTGTGAAGAAAGATGCATCACCTTTTCCTCCTAAAAAATGAATCTCATCGTTTTCTTTTGGATGCTCCTCCTCCATTACTGTGTTCTGAAAAGGGGTTGATATTCTAATCTTCATTGGCATTTCTATTCCTTTGTAAAATATGATGTTGCTCATTATTTATTCTATATGGATTTTTATTTCAAGGAATGAATGCATTAGTATCTCTACCTTTTGCAGGCTTCTTGTTCTCCAACTTCATCTTGGACAATTATGAAGTTAAATATTCAATCATCTTAGCCATTTTTTCAATGTTAGGATCAACACTTGATGAGGAGGCTTCTCCTTTTTGTTTTCTCACATCTCCTTTGCCTTTCAATTTCTCTGTAGAAAGGATATTAGATTCCACTTCAAGTGTTGCATCCTGCATATCAGCCAATGTAACAAACCTCCTTTCTCTTAAAAACAAACAAATTTCAACATCAAAAGAATTAGCATATGTGATTTTTGTAGAGGTAGCAGTATGTTTGATTTCAACTGGGATATTACTATACATCCTATTAAATTTCTTGGTGAAGTCTGACACTGGTTTACCACTTTCCCTTCTAAAGTTCCCAAACTCTTTAATGTAGTACATAACATCTTTCTTGTCCCCCCATTGTTTTAAAAAAGTATCATAAAAAACTTCAATACTTGATATAGATACTGGGGTTAATTATCTGAACCATCTCCTGGCCTCTTCATCTAATCTTTGCAGAAATACTCTCATCCATACATCCTCATCTATGATATTTAAGTTATCAGCATAACTATAAAATAATTCAAGATGTTTTTCAGCTGTGACCTCTTCTGCCCTTGAAAATTTTGGCATATACTTTTGATAGTCTCTAGTAGGCATTGCATTTAAAGGATTTGGAAATACTAAAGGGGCATATATAGCAACTATAATTCTTTCCATCTTAGTGATATTTTGAGGTGTTGCTGCCATGATAATAGTAGATGTAGATGCACTGGAAGTTTGGATCACTAGGGATTGAGATGAGGCTGATATTGAGGATGAAGGTGAGGTAATGAGAGGAGAATGTATTTTTGGATTTTCAATGGAAGAGGGGAAATAAGAAGCTCTGTAAAATTTAGACAATAACTTGGAAAGGTTTTCTTCTCCTTTTGTAGAAAATTCATGTAAGACAAGCTCAACTTCAGGAAGATTTGTATGAATGTAGGATGAATTTGGTTTAGTTTCATATTGAGAAGATCTACAGAGGATGAGCAAATGTTTTCTCCAACAAATGTTGAACTATATTCTTGAGTAAGATCAGAAGATCCTTGAACTTCTAATGCTACTTTTTCACTGTCAATCTCTGAGCTTATAGCTTCAACAATTGTTGGTTTTATTAGTGGTTTTTTTGGAAAAGACACAAAGGGATTTCTACAGAGACATGAACTTGAAGATCCCTTCTGTGATTCTTTTCCTTCTTTGATGATCCTCTCAGGATCAGATACTGGATCAATTAGTGTATGTTGAGGATTTTCTCGAGTATGTGCCTTCTTAGGAGCCACAATTTACCAATGGAGTCACCAGATAGAAGATTACAAAAAAACTAATGATGCCCAGCCTTTGTCTATCATCAAAGTTGGGACTATGTCGTCTCCCAGGGAATATTTCTTCACGCTCCTTTCCCCTGCAATGACACCAATTTGTTATCACTCCAGGTGTCTGTCCAGGTTGTATATCAAGAGAGTCTGGTAACTTTATCAGAATGCTTAAAGATGTATTGAGGGTGAATCAAAGATGAAAAACTCACACACTCATTCCTTCACTCAAGGAAATTTGAACATATCTAGACAGAATAAGGCATTCAAGAGCTATTGATCATATGGTTTATATAATTCATATGGATGGAGAATGCTAACTATACCAACATCATTACATATATTGACAACACATGTAAAAGGTCAAATATAAACAACATAAGGCTTGTGATCCTTTGTTTACTAATGTAGAGATAATATTACAATCATCAATCATTAAATAATCAAATAACTGAAAATAAGATTCAAATCACAAGTACAGAATAAGAAAGAGAGACAAGAATATGAGCAATATCAATGAAATAAACTTATTATTCCAGAATATATATCAAGGTTTTTACAGTAAAAGAGTACAATAGAGTCTTCAATATCGAACCCTTTACAAAGATGCCTCGATGGGCTTAAATAATCTTTACAAACTTGACTAAGATAATCAAAAGTTGGATATGAAAGACACCTATCAAATCGAATCTAAACTGATGCACAATGATAGAGTGAGATCCTATTTCTAAGGGATAGGTATCTCATTCAAATTCCAAAACTTTAGCTCCTCTTGAGCTGCCTCGTGGTTATAGAAATCCTTCACTGCATCTTAGCTAACACTTGGAGTCATGATTCATCCTTTGAACGCTGAAAATCAGGTCAACCTTGACCAAAAATGTTACACGCAGAAGGCTAATGAGTTGGTATCGTACTGCATGGAAAAAACGCAATCTGCACTACAAACTCCTGTAGCTACTAGTTTTGTCCAAAATCTTCAAAACTGATTAAAAAACGATTTTACAAATTGAGAACCAGTCTAAAAAAAACACATATAACTGCCAATTATTATTCCTATTGAGACTACTTGTACTTCATCTCAATAACCATACCCATACATTTTTCTTTAAGGTAGTTTCCATACATTCATTAGGATTCAAAACATTCACTCATCATTGGTCAGCAGTCACACAGAACTTTGAAAATCTCTGAATCAATCATCATGCTTGGGAGAGCTAGAAGAAGTAATCTCTTTCAAGAAGATAGCCAAATTCTTCTTGCTAAGCATATTCTTGGCCAAATATAAGTGTTATGCTAGCTTTCTATTTTCTTCTCTCAAGCTGAGGTTTTGTTTGTATATATTGACCAATTGCTTCCACTGAATCATCTTTTTCCTGATGTTCTTATTCAACTGGTTACATTCCCTTGCAAGTTCATATATTTGGGTTGACAGTTGTCTACCAAGTGTGACATTCTCCCGATGTAACCTCTGATTCTTCTCCTGAACTTCTTTGAGCTGTCTGTATGCATATTTGTACAATTTATCCCAATTCTCTCTAGGTCCTTGTTCTGTCTCTGGGGCTGACTCTGGTGGAGATTCACTCAATTGAACTATGGCTTCCAATGCTTCCTTTTCAAGAGGGGAGAATTTAAATATTGATAACCTAGCTCTAGGTTTTACTACATCATTGCTTGGAAGATACTCCTCTGCTAAAACAAGCTTCCTACTTGATGACCTTTTGAGAGATGGTGTATCAACTCTAGCTTGGATAGCTGGAGGATTATCTTCAATTTCCATAGGGGGGAGCTCCACAGGAGGCTCTGTTTGAACCACTTCTTGGGCCTTTCCTTTCCTCTTATCTCTTTTGTAGACTTGGATAGGTAAGGGTATTTGAGGAATAAGGTCTTGAGGAGACTGTGATGTTTCATATGCAGAGGGAACAATAAAAGAAGAAGGTTGTGCTATTTCAAGTGTAGGAGTAGATGGGGCAGAAGACTGTGGTATTTCAGATGATGGGACATAGGAAACAATGATAGGTGTTGCAGTATTCTTCTTTGGGGTTTTGAGTTTTGAAGGAGAAGGGGGTAAGTCAATTTGATAATTTGATACAAACAAGAAAGTGGGCCATTCCTTCCCTTCCTTCTTCAATTGTTCAGTGACTATGAAATTTATTAGGGAATGGTGAAAAATGGACTTTTGAAGCTTTTCAGGCTTTCGTTGTGCAAATGCGATCATTATTTGCAAGCTCTTAAAGAGGAAATAGGGTAATTCTATCTCTTTCTTATTAGTGAAATGGAGAAGGAGCTTGAAATGGTATTGCAATACCAAGTTGTATCTTCCTTCACATGTGAAGAGTCTCTGAATGATGAAGAGCATTTTGTCATATTCCTCTATCAACCACTTCCTTGGCACACCCTTCACTAGATCAACTCCTCTATTCTCAGGGCTAAACATATCGTGACGCCAATCCTCATTTTCTAGTTTATTTGCTTTAAACCATAGACCCCCTATCCTAGGAATCTTGTTAACTTCTGCAATCAAATCCATTGTCACATGAATTTCCAAGGGACCAACATTTGTCTTGCCACTCTTGTAGTTCTACACAAAATCTCTAGAGACCTCCATGTGATGTCCTTCAAGTTTATTGTAGAATCTCCAGCACCCCATGCACTTGAATGAGTCCACATGGTTAGGATTTTTCTCGATCAGAGTGGTCTCAGTAGGCTCAAATCTGAACAGAGAACCTGACCTCTTCTTGGGAATAGGATCCTTTCTTGGATCCATCGTTGTAAGGACATTTGTTATGAACAATTCTGCATAGATATAATTAGAAGCAAATCAAGAGAGAACAACTATGGTTGCAAACCTTGATAACTCCTTTGATGGAGAGTTGCAACTGTAGAAGAGGCCCTACATGCTTCGATGATGGTACGAGAACTATGAAAACACCTTCTGTATATAGCTTTTACCTTGGAACTTTTCAAAATTCAAAACAGGGTTTTCCCCTCGAGTTGTTAGTGCACCCTATTTAGAAATGATGATTTGCACTGACAACAATGGTTGAGTTGGTAGTTCTTTCAGTACAAAAGTACCCATATGTGCTAAAAACTCATAATCATGAATAATAACAATAGATAGAAAGTCAAATCGTGATTTGAAAAACAAATGATGACTCAGTATGGACAAAAACTGACTTACATGACCCATGACTCATCTTTAAGAAAACAATGACTTATCTATTGACTAGTATAACCTAGTGTTATCACATATAGTTGTCAAGGGCCATAGGTATGTTTCGAATACACCTGAGTCTATGTCCTTTCCCTATTTTTCTCTCTTTCGCAGGCCATGTCTTTAAATTTTTCCCGTTCAACTGGCAAAGTCATCTTTTATTTTCCCCTTTCTGTTTGAGCACTCATCTCCTTTTCGTCTATCATTGGTCCTCATGTTTTCTCAAGCTCTCCACCAGTCTCCCAAGTATTTTGTTACATAGGTCGTAGCCATGAACATAAAGCGCAACTTTCTTAGTAGTTTGTTTTGGGATTGAAGCATAAGCAGAAGGCAGTTTTTATCTTTCAGCAACGAAGATTCCAAGAACAGTCTAGATCAATGCCTCATGGGAATTCGTGAGTGAAAAATTGCATGAAGTATAGCACCAGATAAAAAGGCCCTGAAGTGGATATGAACCATTGATCTTAAAGTGGATAGGTGACAGTCGATCCAAGCCTTCGGTGAAATGAGCTTCAGAATATTTGAAATGAGAAGTGCTTTGAAGTCCCGAAGTGTTGAAGCACCCAAAGTCCCAAAGTGGCCGAAGTGCCAAAGCACCCGAAGTCCCGAAGTGGCTGAAGTGACCGAAGTGCTGAAGTGGTTGAAGGCTCGAAGTGAATCTGAGTCGTTTATCATCAATAGCCACGTGTCGTCAGATCCATAGCTTCGGTTAAAAACACAGAAGGTAAGCAAGATTTGAGTTTTGATTTTCCCGGAGCCTGGAGACTCGAAGTGGATCTTGGCCATCCAAATCCAAGAGATACACATCGTCATATATGTCACTCTAGGAGTTTTACTTCGGTAGTTTTAAAATGAGAAAAGCGCTAAGGTCCCGTAGGCCCTAAGTCTCGAAGTCCCAAAGTGCCCGAAGTCCAGAAGTGGCCGAAGTGCCGAAGTGCCCGAAGGCCTGAAGTAAATATGAGTCATTGATCACCAATAGCCATGTGCCGTCAGATCCATAGCTCCGGGTAAAAGAACAAAATGTAAGAAAGATTTGAGTTTTGATTTTCCCGGAGCTTGGAGACTTGAAGTGGATCTAGGCCGTCCAAATCTAGGAGCCACGCATCCTCAGATATGTCACTATGGGAGTTTTAAAATGATAAAAGTGCTAAGGTCCCGAAGTCCTGAAGTCCCGAATTCTCGAAGCGCCTAAAGTCCCAAAGTGCCGAAGTGCCCGAAGTGACGAAGTGGTCGAAGGCCTGAAGTGAATCTGAGTCATTGATCAACAATAGCTATGTGTATTTATATCCATAGCTCCAGGTAAAAGCACAGAAGGTAAGAAAAATTTGAGTTTTTATTTTCCCTGAGACCCGAGACCCGAAGTGGATATCGGTCGTCCAAATCCAGGAGCCACGCGTCGTCATATCCCTAGATCCAGTGAATTTTCTTGGGGCAAATAAAGTTTTACTATTGAGAACTCCGAATCCCAAATCCACGAAGGGATCTCAACCGTCGATCTTGGGAGGGCCACACATCATCAGATCTATGACTCCGAGAAAAAGAAACTGAAGGCAGAGGAATTTTGAGATTTGACTTTCCCAGAGTCCGGAGGCCCAAAGTAATTCTCGGTCGTTCAATTCAAGAATACACGTGTCATCAGATTGCTAGCTCCGAGTAAAAGTACATAGAGGAGCCAAAGGAAAAGGATCTAGCGCCCGAGCCCTGCAGAACCAAATTCATGGAAGTTGTCAGCACAGACACGTGGCATCCGTCTAGTGTTGATACATGACACTCATTTCAAGCATTTTAGACATGATTTCTTCTTGTTTTCGAGTGACAAATGTAACCTCTCCATCCACGACATATCAACATGGTGACGTTAGGCCTCCACATCAAATCATCTTCCGACAGTTGTTATTGTTCAATGCCAAAAGTAGCGCCCCATCCTAAGGCACACTTTTTGTAGATCCTAAAGTTGGTGGGTGATTAAGCTTGGCAGTGGCACTAAATCTAGCAGGTGCACTCAGATCGTAGATCAGGACCAGACCTATGGCCATAATCCATTGCGGGGACACAACATGCTCGGGCGATATTTTTCTTGAGCGGTCCCACAATGGAAACCATGGTATGGTGAAAATGCTACATGGAGAAATGTGAAGGATTGTGAGCCCAAAAGCGGTCCGAATCCAAACTGCTTTTGATGGCCCCACAATCTCATGTTTATGTGTTTAATGTTCTCTATTTTCTGCATTTTATCTATTTCATGCATAAGAATAAAATCAATAACTAAGATTCTGGAATCTAAACGAATTTAACCTTCATATTGTAGATTTCCGTTTTATTGATAAGATGAGTTGCGAGAAACTGCTCTAGACATATATCCATGAAAATTTATAGATGAAAATCATATACCAGTAGACATAAGAAAAAAACAACCAAAAAGTCTCGTCTAAATATGAACGACAAGTTCATGCAAGAGGGACATTTAAAAACTAGTTCTTTAGTATCGTTTCTCCTAAACTCTTCATGTGGGAATCTGTACTCCAACATAACATTTTCCCCTTACCTATGTTTCTTATAGATAATTAAAACATAGTGTCCAAGATACATGTTATAGGGGATGGAAGTTTTCCTCCTTGAATCTTTTACCAAAGAAGCATTAAAACCATGGAAAATGGTTAGGTATGTTATTTTTCCAAACAATAACCTATTTGGAAAATATTTAAGAAATAAATGAGGGGGATTAGTCCCTTCATATTTTCTAAGATAATAATTGTCTTCTTTTAAATATCAATTTCGTATGCTTCTTAGCAAGGCCATGACTTCTTCAATTATTATTCTTAGGCATTCTTTAAAAGATATCAATTTGTATAATGGGGCCAAAATGTAATCACACAATTGTGCATAATTTATCCTATATTTTGTTTCCCATAAACCCTAACAACAAATATGAAATTGACTTCCAACAATGGTCCAATTCCAATTTAAACCTATAAAATAATTTCTTGCAGCTAGTAAATAAGAAGACATATAGAAGTTGGGGAGAATATCAACAACTAACTTCATTTCTCTCTATATATATTTCAATCATCACATATGATAAGGTGGCTTCCCAATTGAATACTATACTAGTTGTGATGATAATATGCACAACTAGTACCTAATCATATTTGAAATCGATATAATTAGCTTCACCATGTAACTTGCACATCAAGGCCATTATAAATATAGAGGTTTCTTAGATTTTACATTGTATATATCCCGTCACCCTTTGTAAAAAATATTTTTTCTTCCACCCACCATTCTACCAAGATTTTATTAATACCATTATCTTCATGAAACTATTCTACAAACCCAATAATCATGAATTTTTCTAAATTATGCAGTTTGTAGTACTTCTGCAATTAAGATGAGTGGAAGGAAGAGATACATATTTCTTCATCATTAATGACTATCATATTCTATATATAAATATGTTGAATGATTCATTATATGACTGGGAAACATGGAATCAAAAGTGTTCTAGAAACAACAATGCATAAGTGAGATCTTCTAATGTTAGGGAAGACAAGATCATCAATATTTCTTATTTTCATGATCACTCGGGGGAATTACGTTAGGGTATTCATCCACAAGAATCTTCCTAGGAAAATTCGTACAATGTGTAAATTTGATGCCCTTAGGAAAGCAAGGCATGAGATTTTGTAAATGGTGATGACTTGGATGATGAAATATATGGATTTTATCCTCATCCACAAGAATCTTCCTAGGAAAATGGGTACAATGTGTAAATTTGATGCCCTTAAGAAAGCAAGGCATGTTGGTTAGAAACAATGTCCTCCAAACTATGCTAAAAATGATTTAGAAAACCATTGAAATCCTAGTAATGAAGGTTTTTCTAAGGGTTTTGTTTGGGGAATTTCACAACTCACGCATTCTCCTTGGCAATGACCTTATAATGTTACATAATAAAAAGCATGTGGCTATTAGTTTGTATTTATGAGAGGTGGAGCAACATGTGACTCGATTAATGTATCTTGGTAATGTAATGATAGGTTAAAGTGTGCTAAGATTTTGGTGGTTTGTGCGAATGTTCGTGAACAGGTAGAAAGACTGGTAATGAAAAATGATTTCAATTTTAGTGTTGTTTTAGTTTTGTTCTAGAGGACATGATTTTACAATTAGTTTTAGAGTTAATTATTGAGTTGGTGAAGGAAATTTTTAAGTCCCCACCATCCTTAACATTGATTGAGCATCAGGCATGGTTGGGTATGTTACAAGTGATGCTTACCTATATTCATTGGAAATTACAAGGAAATCACATCAAATGGTTGAGCTTACTTCACTTAGAAAATACACCGAAAGAACCAAACACTTTGATTTTCTTTGCTAATAGAACATTTTATTGAATAATATTGCATTTGAAGAAAAAAAATATGTATGGAGTGTTTATCTAAAATTTGATTCAAGCTTTGGTAATGATGAGTTTCGTGACCAATAGATTGAGAAATATTCAAGGAGACCATCAAAACTCTAAACAACATCTCCTCCATACTGAGATGTAGAGCACCACTCTTGACTTAACTAACATATATAGCATGTCAATTTTGACCATGAATTGAGTTGACCATGACCCTTAGTATTGATTTAGTCAAAATTGATCTTAAAATTCCATTTGACTATAAGCATAGAGCACAATGTGGGATAATTTTAAGGATGAAAATTTATATTAAAATGTAGAAACTTGGGCTAATAGTATTAGTTCTTAATATGCAACAACACCACAACCGCAACATCACTCTTATCATCAACCATATAATATGATCTTATAAAAGGGTCTAATGATGGATTTTAGTTTTTTAGTACCATCACATCATCAAATAACTCCAAATGGTCATTTTAAAAAGGAGGATCTATCATTTTTATCTTCATTTCTAATTGCAAAAGGTGTGCTGCAAACTGGCATTGCAACTCTTTGTTTTGCATAGTTTTTGGATTTTCTCCTTGTTTGGAGGTTTCCACCTATCAAGGAGGGTTCGAATGACTTCTCAGAGATTAGTTAGATGCTAAAGGACACTTGCACCTAATATTTAGCTCCATTAAAACCTCATGCAGTAAGTTGGCAATAGATTTATTAATGACTTCCAACAACTTCCTGAAAATTAACAGTTTGTTGGATTCTTGTCTCTTTGACTGTTTCCACCTATCTCCAAGGCCTAGAATCCAATAGAAGAGATGGGTTTCAACCTCCTCATCATATTTTGGATTTTATTTGATATTTAATGCATGAGAGGAATCAAGAAGAAGGGATTCATGAGCCAAGAGAGGCTAGAGAGAGTTGGAGAAGGAAGTTTCCCTGTGTGTGTTCATTTGTAAGCCTGAGGGCATTTTATGATTGTAATCATTGCTGCTATTGAAGACTCGTGAGAGCTGTTATTTTCAGATTGTAATTCTTTTGTTTTATATATATTCATATTTGAATATATTTCAGATTTGAGGATCAAGGGATTCCAATGATTTATGGATCCCTAAGTAGCAGAGCATCTGCTATAATTTTTCCCATCAGTCATTGTTTTATTCAAGTATTTGTTGATTTATTAAACTGAGAGGATATCTTTTTAGTGAACATTATATCTTATGTTTTCCTTCTTCATTCTTCTATCTATCAACATATGATCTTGTTGTTTGTTGAGCAGCTTTAGTTGCTTCGATGAGTAGAGTGTTTATGAATCCATTACCCAATGGTGTAGCCTATTGATCTGAAGTTTTCTTCCATCTCCCTTTCTTTCTCATTCTAACTGATCCACTCAATATAAACCTACAAAATTTTTATGGGTACTAGGCTTACACCTATAACATTCTAGGTGTGACTTCTAGTGATAAAAAGTGGATAACACTATTCCATGGGGATATTTTGATGGAGCTTTCCAAGGAAAACAAAGGATCGTTGACATTGGTTTTTCCTAGTTTCTTTCAAATGCACATTTCATTTATTTCAAACGAAATATGGGCACTATAACTAAAAAATTGGGAGAAATTGTGTCTTCTTTTTTTGTTGAAATTTTCTTTGGACACGGGCAAAAGAACTCTACAGGTTTTCAATGATTCCTTGTTGGTTATATAGTGAATGTGTGGACAAGTACACATTCAAAATATTAGTTTATATGCTATAACAAAGAATCTTAAATCTATCTTGGGAAACTTCCAAGAGATCAAGGTCAACCATGTTTTTAGAGAGAATGATGAAGTGGCTAACAATACTTCCAAAGAAGGAATGTATTTAATGGTGCATGACTTTGTAATTTTTGAGTTCCATGAATGGAAATATGCTATAATATGACAGTCTACACTTGGTGTATTTTAAAGGACTATGTTATGATCAAATATGTAATATTTTGTGTTTTTGGGATGGGTTTGAGAATAGTGTGTAATGTACCAGTAAGGTCTTAGAGGTGACAAATCTACAAGTCTCTCTTTGATTTTATGTTTAGC
>JASDQU010435497.1:92038-102051 GCA_032191745.1 Picea mariana | reverse complement strand
GAGCTTCAAAAAATGACAACTACCCAGTCCCACCGATGGAGAAACTCTTGCAGACTGTGTCTGGTTCTAAGACTTTCCCTCTACTGGATGGTTTCTCGGGTTACAACCAAGTTCTGGTTTCAGAGGAAGACCGTTTGAAAACTACCTTCTGAACCAAGTGGGGAACTTTCGCTTACAAACGTATGCCCTTTGGGTTAATCAACGTAGGGGCAACGTTCCAAAGGGCCATGGACATAGCATTTTGAGGGCTGATCAACAAGTGTGTGGTAGTGTATCTGGATGACGTAATTGTGTATTCAAATAACAAAGAGGAACACATCCAACACTTAACTCATATTTTCGAAAGGTGTAGAAAATACGGTATATCTTTAAACCCTAAGAAAACTATATTTGGTGTGGAGGAAGGAAAGATATTAGGTCATATTATATCCCAAGTTGGCATTCGCATAGACCCTGAGCAAGTCAAAGCTATAACTCAAATCTTGTTACCTCACAACAAAAAGACAATGCAATCCTTCTTCAGGAAAATCAATTTTGTAAGAAAATTCACCCCTGATTTCATCGATATTGTCAGACCACTACAAAATATGATCCACAAAGATGTTGAATTTAAGTGGGACGATGAACGTAAGGATTCTTTCAACAATATTAAAACCATTATATCTCAAGCCCCGGTGTTACGAAGTCCCAATTTTAATAGAGATTTCTTCCTCTATACTTTCGCCTCCGACCAGTCGTTAGCTGCAGTATTGACTCAAAAGGATGATGACAACAACGAGCCTCCAGTGTCATTCATGAGCACTAATATACAAGGAGTCGAACTTAATTATCCTGCTATTGATAAATAGGCCTATGCGGTATATAAGGCGGTAAAACACTTCAGGTCTTACATCCTCAAGAACCAAACCAAAGTAATCGTGCCTCACCCTGCAGTCTGATCCCTATTCACTCAACAGGAGATGAGGGAAAGAAGAGGGAACTGAATGGAAGTAGTTCAAGAATTCGATCTAGAAATAAACCCTGCCAAACTAATTAAAGGGCAAGGGCTATGCGAACTCGCAGTCGAAGCCCAGAACCAAGTAAATGAAGATTTCAGGTGGGAGAATGAAATGGAATTATGGTGTGGTGAAGTTTCATACATCTCCCAAGGACAAGAATATTGGTACAAGAAGATAACTTATCTCCTACACCATGGGACTTGTCCAGAAAATCTCAACCCTAGGGAAAGGAGAGCTCTCAGGTTAAAATCTGCACAATATCGCCTCATAAATTCAGTACTCTTCCGAGTTAATTATGATGGGTTACTATTAATATGTCTTGAATGTGAAGATGCAGACAAATTTTTGAAGGAGCTCCATGATGGCCTTGCTGGTGGACATATCGCAGGAAACACCACCGCTCATAAGATACTGAGAGTTGGTTATTATTGGCCCACCTTGTTCAAAGATGCTCACACCTACGCTAGAAGGTATAAAACTTGTCAAATAAGCATTGGGAGGGAGAAGAGAGAAGTAGTCCCACTCCAACCAATGATTGTCTCTAGGCCTTTTGAGCAATGGGGGTCAGATATTATAGGAGAAATTACACCCAGTTCTTCAAAACAACACAAGTACATTCTTACTACCACTGATTACTTCACAAAATGGGCAAAGGCCATCCCTATGGATAATGTAAATGAGAAGGTGGTGATCCAATTCATATAACAACAACTAATCAAAAGGTTTGGTGTCCCTTCTGTCTTGGTTTTTGATAATGCAACTTATTTTTCTTCCACCCTATTGACAGAGTTTGCTCTGGACAAAGGAATCATAATTAGGTACTCTGCAAATTATTATCCACAGGGAAACGAGATGGCGGAATCAACTTATAAGAACTTAGTGAGAATATTAAAGAATACGGTTGCAGACAACCAAATGAATTGGCATAATCTACTCCATAACTCTTTATGGGCCGATAGGGTCACACCCAAGAAAGCTATAGGAAATTCCCTGTACTTTCTGGTTTACGGGCAGGAAGCCATTCTCTCGAACTGGCTTAATCTTCCATCTCTTCAACTAGCCCAAGATTTGAGAGGGGAGCCTTCATTGGTCATACAACAAAGAATTGACAATCTGCTCATGCTAGAAGAAGAAAGGGAAAAGGCTAAGTCAAAATTCATATCCCACCAACAAATAGTGAAAAGATGGTTTGATAAGCATAAGGCTAAAGAGAAGAATTTTGAAGTAGGAGACTTAGTCCTAAAATGGGATAGAGAAAACGATCCAAAAGGGAAGCATTCTAAGTTTCAGAATCTGTGGCTTGGACCTTTCCAGGTGGCTGAGAATATTTGGGCAGGCACTTATCAGTTGCAAAATCTGAGGGGGAAACCTGATGCCCTCCCAGTAAATGACCAAGGCTAAAAAAAAGAAAAAAAATGTGTTTGTTTTGTTTGCGTGTTTTCATGATTGCGAAATGCATTTTTGTTGTTTTATTTTTCTTTTGGACTTCTGCGCTTTTGAATATTGTGTTTAGCAAGACGATGGTCGACATCAGGTCATGCGACATAGCGAACTCTGTTCCTAACTCATCGCTTACATACAAACACAAGAAATGTTGGGGAACTTGCAATTGTTTTGAGGGGATCTCTATCTAACCTGCACAGATGAACGACTTTGGAGAATTGTCAGAAGTGTCTTCTTAGTGGTTTGGTAACACCTTCAGGGAAATAAGGAAAGCTGAAAGGGACTACATGAACCCCAAAGATGAAGCTAGCAAAGGATTCACCTTAACCATCTCACTTTGAAAATTAAACAGACATCATCCTCTCTCACTCACTTAGGGCATTCTGCAGAAATAAAATTGACTTTATCAAACAAGTGAATAGTAGGAAAGGGTATGCAGATAACTTTGTCGAGCTATGGACGCTCGTTGGGAGTGGAGCAAGGTTTGTGATGTTGGGGTGACTCCGTTAGGGCTATGGACGCTTGTTGGAAGTGGAGTAATACCGTAGCAAGTGATTAAAGGTAACTAAATGCTTCATTCTAGTGAATACTTTACTAGATTTTTTCAAAAAGGGGCATGAGTTAGGGTTACAAGAAATGGAGGAGGAATAAAGGTGGAAAACCCCACAGGTAGACCCGTAAGCATCAATCGGAGAATTTCAAATGCAAGGGTAAAAGAGGCTCTGATTTAAAAACTAGTTAAGTTCTCCACCATCTTTCGTACCAGCCAAGCCTGAAGGAAGAACAGAGATTTTGCTTTCTCCCAGTAAGTCTCCATTTGTTGAGCAGTCAACACACCCTAAAAATTCTATGTCAAATTTTACTTTTTGAGTACCACTTGATCTTTTGTCATTATGGAAAAATGTTGCGTTTGCTTACCATTTAGAAACTCATTAAGCCTTTAAAGTTTTGCTTAAAACTATGAAAATCCATGACTTAAAAGATTTAACTTCTGAATAAGAATCAACAGCTAAAACGTTTCACCCGACGCATCCAATTTCAAAATAAAAAAGGATTAAGCGTGAAAGAAAATCACTCGAGAGAACTAAAGTAGCGGAGTGTCGATCTTCGTCGGCGTTGGAAGACGGGAGTTTTATTTCGCGGAAAGCATCACCAAGGATATCACTGATGACCGACCCCTTCAGCATCAGCAAAAGGCTAAAGGAGTAAGCGCTAACGAAGAAAGAAATGATATTTTCGATCACGGACTTCCGAAATGTTTTCGGTATCAGGGGTTTTTCGAGGACGATAATCCACAAGGAAACTACGTGATAGGTTTATTTCTGAAATTCGATCCCCGATACCTTTTTTGGCATTGGCAGTCCCAAGTCAAGATTAGAATGCTTAACTTAAGCAAAGTCCTGAGTCTGACCATTACCCACGAGCTGAGTTCTCGGTCTTCAATATTAGGTATCCCGAGTTAGTGATGCCACGTCAACGTCGTACAATGAAATCGATTGGCGTCAGAGGTTTTTTGCAAAAGGATATCAATGAAGAATGTAAAGCAACTCGGAGCAACACTAAGTATAAAATCAGGGTTAACTTACAAGAAAATTGGACAAAGAACACAGTAGATTCACACACAAAGAGAAAAAATGATGCATTCAACTGCTATGACCAGAATCCTTTCATCAAAATTTCGAGACTTTATATATTAGTTTTCCATCAGGCTCGGGTTACATTTTGTAGACACTGTCTACACCTTTTGGCCAACCAACCCGATTACATTGAGAACATGAAAATTTTCACAAGAAAAAGGGAAAACTATCAAAATTCCAAGTCACGTCTGAGAATACAAAACAGAGTTCACCAATCATGCCTCTTCTATGCGCAAACTTTCTCCCCGGCTGCCTCACGCTCCCTGAGGTGTTTTTGTTTTTTGTCCTTCTGGCACCCTTTTCTCTTCGCGCAGCTGGATGATCGTATCTTGTGCTTCCCAAAGCTGCCTCTTGAGTTAGGTTGTGTTCCCTTCACGACCTTGTGGTGCTGACACCTCAAGGGTCTTTTCCACCAAATGTTGTTGTAATTCTCTATTCTCGTGGTAAATTTCATCTATGGCGAGTTGTTCCTACTCCAGCTGTTGATTAGGTCCTCGGACATTAGAACCTGAGGCTTCTGTCCTTCTCCTTTGACTCTCACTTCCTTGACTTGTGGTTTCAACAGGCTCTAACTGGATAGCGTGCATTAGGAACTCCTTGGAGGTTGATCATGTGCACGACTCAATCGGGATTTGAATTTTCCCCCCAACTTCCTTATTCTTCTTGGGCCTTCCTCTCCTCTGCAGTATCTGTTGTTGAGGAAGCACGACTTCCAAATTGTGCCCTTCCAATGTAACTTCTTCCACTTCGGCCTCCACACAAGGTGATACCATTGTTTCCACGCAAAGGTAGGAATCTCCATTTGAAGCCTCGAGAACACCCACTACAAATAAGAACGAGTCCCAGGGATTTTGTGGCTCAAGCCTAGTGCTTCGACTACCTCGTAGGCTCTGTCTTGTGTTTTGAGGAGTTCCCATGGTGAGACATATTATCTACCTTATGCATGGGTGACTTGATAAAGGCCCAAAGAAAATAATTTGATCGATCTGGACTCACGAGACGAGTCGCCAATAGTGCATAAGCTCGGTTGGTAAGTAGAACACAGACATAACATCTAGAATTTATAACAGAGTGGGCAGTGAGTTGAAACGTGCCAGGGAACATTGAATGCCTTGCAACTGGATGTTTTAAATAATTTATGTGTCACATCCGTGTGATGGGTATGATCCAGGGCGTGTGAGATGCAGCCGATAGGAGTTGCAGAGGATGTGCGGTATGATCACCTCAATTTATTTTTAATTCCACAGCCTCCATAATGAGTTGATAATGGTTGATGCACTTGTTGAAGCGACTTCTGTTTGAGAAAATTGCCTCGACCTGAAGCATTTAATGACTTCCCTTATTTCAGTATCCGACTCTTTTGGAACTTACTCGTACTTCCAGCATATGTTCGGCTCTGACATCCTTTCCCAGCCCCAAGGGCCAATCAGTCACTGACATGACTGTGACTCTCATGTTTTTCGTACCTGATATATCATGTTGTGGCACATGGATGTAACCCAGCTTAACTAAATAAAAATGACGACGCTAACAGAGATGGTGCAGGTAATTCGAAAGGTTGCAGAGATCACGTAAGTATCAAACAACCAGGCTTAGCGAGCTTTACAAGTATGCACCAGTCTTGATTCTTCACGCTTACGTTTTCACATATATTTTGTCGAGTATTGTTCTGAAAGCAATTTCTAAACGATTTTAATTTTGATTGCAGGAAAAATCCCTCCGACTATCGAGCAAAATTGGCTATGTAACTTCATCGAGGAATCCGAGAGAAATTGGGTCCGGAGATCAACAAGGTGATGAAAGATATCGGACTTTCCGATTTCAGTACACTCGACAAATTTGTTGACCTGACAAATTCGTCGACTTGCATGACATAGTCGAATCGCACGTCAAGCAAGATTATTCATGGGCCGAAAGACTAGCAAAGGTGACCGACACAGTGCCAGGACAAGTGCAACAATTTCTAGAACATCTGATCAAAGCTCGGGTTGTGCTTCTGCAATTAAGTACTAGTATGATCAAGTATCAAACGTATGCAGTGGAGATCAGAGAATTTTATGTGGCCCCAATGGAACAACACAGATTTCCATACGCCCAAACCTACGAGGAGTTGTTCATCAATTGGTCGGAGTATGAGAAAAGTCACCCTTTCAAGTGATATCTTGAGTTGACTATTATAAAAATTGTTAGAAGAGAATGCCATGTGGAAAATTTTGTTTACTTATCTACACTTAGCCATTATTTTCAGTTGAATTTTATGATATAAATAAGAACATCGACTAATTAGTTAAGGGTCGATGGTTGCTGGAAGAAACTCTTTTTTGGTTTGTTAAGAACTATTTCCGAGCTAGATTTAATTGAGAAGTCCTTATGCACCAAAGACAAGTTATATTTTCATCAACTTCATGTGTGATTGGACGTGGAGAAGAACTATTTCCTATCTCATTTCATGAATGGATGTTGTAATGAGTAAGATCTATTGAATCTATTGTTAAGTTATCTAATGCAATATTTTACAATTCTTTTCTTTATGATGAAGATGAATCGTTGTGTTATTATGTGATGGATGATTAGAGTAGGTGAATTATTTTTGTTGCCATTATCTTATCGCATATGTGTTTTCTTTCTAATAATTAGTATCTCAAACAATAATTGGATGCTCACGTGGTTAATGTATTAGTACTAGGCATGTGGTATAAAATTGTCGTCTGCATGCTTGAGTAGTGGGTTATCCCAAGCTCAACCTCTTCCCCAGTAGTTAAACTTAATCATGTTTGTCGCCAAGTTGGTTTATATTGGCTTACATCTCATATCAATCCCACCTATGAGAAAATACAAAAAGAGAAAGTCCAAACTGAAAGAGGAGCCTTCACAATAAAACGTAAATCCCATTGATAAATTGGTCGGATCACAAGATCTGTAGAACCATTCCACCATTAAACGTTGAAGAGTATAATTGGGCCTCGGTGGCGGGTTTGGTTCCTACTGTTGAATTAAATGGATCTAGGACCCATCAACAGTGTGCAAGAGGGATTTCCTTCCTCTCTCTTTGTTGTCTTTGTCTTCTTGTCCTTTCTTTTCCCTTTGAACTTGTTGTTCTGGAACTTGGAAAATTTCTTTGGGTGGTCTTCATGTACATTCTTTCCCCTGCTTTCAAAGTGATTTTCTTGCACACACAATTCATCTAAGTTTGTGGGGTTTAACAATAACAATGTATGTCCAATGTAACTATTAAGTGCACCAATATACTTCATCAAAGTTTCATGAGAATCTAAAGGAATATTTAATGCAAGTGTTTGTCTGCTAAATTCCTTTGTGAAACTTTGAATATTTTGACCTTTAACCTGTCTTAGATTTTTCCATTCCATCATGGATTTTTTAACATAACCCAGTGGATTGAAAAAAAAAATCAATGCAGATGTAAATTCAGACCATGAAGAAAGGAGCTAACCATTATGTTTGCTACCTTTCTAAAGTTTTCTCTCCCACCATACAAGGGTTGTGCCTTCCATCCAACGAGAAGCCAACTAGATCTTTGCCTCTTCCTCTTTGATATGTTGTACACGACAGTAAACTTCGATTTATCTGATCCAATTATTAAGCTTTTCTGCATTAGCTTCTCCATTAAACATGGGCAAATTAAATTTCACATCTAGTTTCAACAATGGCTTTTTAGAAGTACTTGGATGAAAACTAGAATGATGAGAATGAGAGGAAGAGGAAGAAGAACTTGAACTTGAAGATGGTGGTGGAGGCTCAGGAGGATCTCCTCCAATTCCATGGTTCACTGAAGCATTATCCTCTCCTTTAGCTTCTTTCTTCTTCTCTTTTTTTCCACTCTCTCTTCATAATCTACATATAATTTTTCTACCATGTCTGACATCCGGTAGAATATCTTGTGAAAATTATTCCCATTCTCGTCACACCTCTCTTCATCATCCATTTTCCTTCCTCGAGTTGCACGTCCAATCTCTAGGTTGAAAGTCTTAAGTTTTCCTTCACCTTCTTTGAGCTTGGCCCTGGTAAGCATTCACACTCGCAATTCAAGTCAAAGAAGACTGCGCTAATTCCAACATGATCCAGGATATTTTCATCGATGACTTATTAAAAATAATTACATTAAAGAGTGTAAATGAAGCTTATGTGTAACATCATTAAAGAGGAAATAATCATGGAGAAAATATGAGAATAAGAGAAATAACACAAGACATGATAACGAAGTTTGTCCCAAGAATGGACTACGTCTATGAGCCCGCTTCGAAGTGGAGAGGCTTTATATTATCTCAGCAATAAAAATTGGTATAAATACATCATTTATACCTCAAGTATGAAAAATGATCCTCAGATCCATTGCTCAGATGAAAAATCTGATTGCACCATTGAATTTGTGGCGAGGAGTAGTAAAAAATAGACTGTCAATTCGTCTAAATCCAACATAGTCGCCTCTAGGCCCTGTTGGGCTCTCTGCCTTGCTTTGTGTGCCACACAGACATACTCTCTACAATAAATGTAGGCCCTACATAAAAAATTATTCCCAATGGCACGTGGATCCCCTGAGCTCTTAAAAAAGATGGGTTTAAGTAATGAAATGGGGAGCAGACTTACCAATTCGGGTTGTTAGCCTGACTTGTAGGCAGTTGGTTAAATAAAAGATTGTTTGTTGGGGAGGTCCCAGGTTCAAGCCCGTGTGCCTCCCATTTTTAACCACTTGTTATAAAAAATTACCATATATATTAATATATGTTTTTAAACCATATATTATTACAATCCACAGTTCCAACCATTTACCATAATAGAAACCTCGCGCCAAAAAGTCGTGATTGTTAAAATTGGAGCTTGATAGTAAACTGTAAGAAATTCTTTAAATTCTAATTTTACTTTGAACTTAGCTTTACATCATTCATAAATTAGAACAATAGTAATCATAATAAATTATCAGGATGCAAGATCACAACACATGTACCCTGAGGAAACCCTATACAGGGAGAAAAAACGTAGCAAACAATTTCCTTTTATTGCAAAGATAATGTATGACCACTTACAAAATATCCACCATGAAAATTCTCCTCTTAAAGAGCTTGCCAAGTTGACTATGACCTGACTGTGTAACTAAGAGACCTTGTTGATATATAAACTCCTATTACAGACTATCATTGAATATGTATCTTTGTTTCCTTCAATGACTGAGATACGCTGCCTCTTATGGACTGATATATCAACTCTTATATGGACCTTTATTGATGCCTCTATTTGATTGATACACAGCCTTTTCTTGGACTGATATATGCCTCTGTTATGGACAATATGCCTCTTTTATGGACTGATATATCACTCTGTTATGGACTAATTTATCACTCTGCTTCCTCACCCATATGCAACATAACAATTGTGTAGAAAAGAGGGTTGACCTCTTGCTTAAATAGGAGTGGAGAAGTAGAGAGGAGATGGCTCAAAATAGCCTAAGTGAATGCATGTGTTTACAACTGAACTTAACTCAGCGACCATATTTAGAATTGAACTTTAACACTTCAGTTAGGACTCGACCTTGACTAGACATGCATGCAAACTASTCAACATGCACATGACATGCATGCAACATGAAACATGCATGCATGCATGCAACATACAACATGCATGCATGCAACATGGAATATGCAACATGCAACATGCGACATGCAACATGCCACATGAGACATGCAATAAAAACTTGACAACTTTGAATTTGACCTAGACGTGCAATTTTGACTTTTAAAACTCAACCTTGACATTCAACTTGACTCTTTACATAGCAATTCGAATTTATGCATGGTGGATAGTGTAACACATTCCAACACACTAGATCAATGCATTTACATCATTTGCAATACAAGGAAGATTGTTTATTTCTAGCTCATAGGAATTTTACATTCAACCTAACTTTTGCTAGATGCCTTGA
>JASDQU010435497.1:64323-75123 GCA_032191745.1 Picea mariana | reverse complement strand
CCATGCAGTGAATTTTCTTAGTCATTTCATTAGTCAAACAAGGTAGACTCACTAGACAACAAAAAAACATGTATTAAGATATATACGAGGCACAGTTGGATATGGCTTGAAATATGCCTCCAGTTTGAACTTGAGTTTGCAGGATATGTTGATTTAGATTGAGCAGAAAGTATAGTGTACTGAAATAGCACATCCAGTTTATGTTCTACCGTGAAGTTTTCCATGATTTCCTGATGCAGCAGGAAACAAAACTATGTGGCCTTGAGTACCACATAGGCAGAGTATATATCATCGAGTGTGTGAAGTAATGTGGATTCACAAGCTTCTGACATATTTACTTGACCATGAGATGGATCCTATGATGATAACCAAGATTCGTGTGTAAATATTCTTGAGAACCCTGTGTTTCCTAATGGATCAAAACACAATGAGATGAAATATCCTTATATCAAATATATGATGCAGAGGAAAATCGTACACATGTAGTACCTTCCTACACATGAGCAGATTGCAGACATCTTCACCAAATTAACTTGGTGAAGAATTCCTCCCTAGTTGAGAGGGAGTGTTGATGACTCCAACCAAGACAAAATTCAAGTACATATGTGTGTGACTTGGCATGATGAAGAATTCCTCCCTAGCTGAGAGGGAGTGTTGATGATTGCAGCTATGTGAGACATTCTCCAGCTTATAAACCTGTGAGATGTGGATCATTGCAACTATGTGAGACTTTCTCCAGCTTACAAACCTGATAGAAATCCCCTTAGAAGGGTGTGTGGTTCCTATTTGAGACAGAGATGGAATGTAGAGATGGCCTCCTCCATTATGAGAGTTGAGAAGAACTCCAGATGATTCTCTGATGAGAAAGACGATCTGCAGAGTTGGGCGTGCATGTGGTTGATCACAAGGTGAATGTGTGAAATCCCTAAGTATTGGGTGCATTGTCATGAGAACATAAATGAAGATGTTGTATTAGCCTCCTCTAAGCAGAAGAGTTGACGAGAAACTCCAGATGAATCTCCTATGTAATGTAGTGGGAAAAAAGATCTGTTGAGTGGACGTGTCTGTGGACGAGCATAGGTGAACGTGATCCTAGTGGTTGAGCACTAGTGAAAAAGTGGTTCTTATGTATAATGTAGTGATCCATATATATGGACATCCCTATGTATGTGCCCCTAGTGGATGAGCACTAGTGGGTGTATAAGATCCCTTGCTATATTGTTCAAGAGTCAGACATGCCTGTAACCCTAATTATAATGTGTTACATATTATTTTGGTCACCCTGATGATGGTTACATAAACATGTGTTCAGGTTCCCAATATGATATTTTGCCTAAGAAAATCAACCTCTTTCCACCCTTGCAAGATGCATTTTTGGAAGGCCGCCGCAAGCTGCTCCTTTTACATAGTGCGGAAATCCCTGATTTTCGCAGGTTGAACTATAGCCAGCCCACAGGATTTCTGCAGGCTGCTATATAGGCAGGTCGCAACGACACTTTAAAACTAAAAGAGGAAAGAGGTTCTAGCAGCTTCTAGAAGTGGAATATTCTGGAAATATGAGGTGGCGTCTGTATGGTTACGATCCTACTTACTTCTCTGATTTGATGGGATCATCCTCATCTCTTTAACCACTTCAGTTTATCCTATATAATGATAGGCTTCTCATGGAAAAGGTTAGAGGTACAAGCATAAAGAAGCATAGAGGTTGAAGAAAGAATAGGTTGAAGACTATGTGAAGAATCTCATTCCAAGTGATGCTTGAGATCTCCATTTACCCATCAAGCTTTTGTGAAAAGTCTTCATGCAAATGTCGGAGAAAATGTATGTGTGCATCAGAACAAAGGGCCACTGAAAGGGAACTTGCAATATCAAGGCGATTTGGTTGTATCTTCTACATTTCATTAATATAATACAGTGGCACGTCTGTTTCCCATAAAATTATTGATATTTTATTACATGACTCCTTGGTCACATGTTTAGGCTTTCATTGAATTTCACTATTGTTTCTTTTACGTTGGTTGATTTGTGTTATTGCATATCTGATCTCATAGCAACATCGGAATAAGGCAGGATCAACAAAGACATAAGGAAGCAATTCACAAGGTATGTTATCTATTCCTTCTTTGGTAGTTAAAATCAATGATTGAAACATAGGGAAAGAATCTTTTTTCGTCTTGTTTTGTTCTAAATCCAGGTGGATCTAGGGGGATTAGTTCATGTCTGCATCTACCGATTTACATGTTAACAAAATTGGAGACTCCACTGGGGAAGTACAACTTGATTGTGGTTTTTTGTTGGCCATTTTTTCATAGCCTATCTTTTACATTTTGTTTCAATCTCTAAGTCTGTGGGAGATTCAATTAGACTCATTGGGTTTAAAATTTTCCTGAGACCCTTTTTCCTTTTCGAAAAAATTTATTTTTTATGAAATATTTATGCACCCTAGTGGTCTGTTTCAGTGTGGTATTTCCACGACCTGCATGATTATTGGCCTACGGAAACCACTCATTTTCGCACTGTGATATATTGCCTTCCTGCAGCAGTGTTTGAAAACTTTTTGGATTGGGTCTTGACCTCTATTGTTGCCTAGTTTTTGATTCAGTCAGCTGGAAAATGGTTTTTAATACCAAATCTTGACTGCTTCTTATTGTTTCAACTTGATCTTGATTGATTTCGGAGATCGAACACCTCTCTTTTGATCTTTTTCGATCTTTGTTTTTATCGACAAGGATATAATCTCTGGACTTGCGTCTGAGTGCTTGTTCGATCAAATATTTTGGTTTGGGTTTGGATTTGTAAATTAGTTGCATCTTCTGGATTCCTCAATGATTAGAAAAACATTTCTTGTTCATATTTGAAGAGACATTTTCTTGTCAATTTGTATTCTTATATCCATTGAAAGATCGATTTGGGTGTTTGTTAAGTGTTTTATTTTCATACGTTGCTTATCCTTTCTTAGTTCCATCCTTGTTTTTGGTTTCTGGAAAGGAAAAAATTAAAGTCTTTTTAGTCTTTTAAGAAATCATTTATTCAGAAAATATTGGCGTTTGAAATATTGAAAGAGAACGAATAGTGAAATTACATTGTTAATGATTGTTTGGTACTACATTCAAAAAAGGGACTTGTACATCGTAGTTTACATTGTTCTAGAAAAATTATTTCTCCCTACTGTAGATAGAATTCATCGAACGAAAGTTTGCATCATTCATTTCTATTTACACGTTATTGGGTCAAAGTCTCACATAACATTGGTTTCATTCCCATCTCCCTCTTGAGTAACAACAACTTTTAATAATATTGTGAAACTCTAAAATTCAACTAGTAACTTTTTCTAGGGCTCTTTTACACCAACATTAGCTAAACTAGGGCTTTGGAATAGGTAGTGAGACACACTCTCCAAAGTAAAAAACACACAATAGTATCTTGTGATAGGGAGTGTCCAAATCCATTTACAACATTTTGTCCTGGGAAGCCCTTCTCACACAAGGGTCAAACCTGAGGTCGCATTGAGATTGGAAAAGTCACTCACCCTGCTTTGTTGGTCTCAGTGTAGAGATTGCACGTATTATGGGGGTCGCTTGAAGGTATACCCACAATGATGATTGGAAGCCTCTCAAGTTGATTTCAGGCTCGATACCCTGCCCTTGTGTGTGGATCGGACTGTCGATTGTTCCCCCAGGCATCACTGTTGTTTGTGGTAACTTTAGTAGCCTATCTTCTTAGGGTCTTACACAAGGTGACTGTGGAGGGGCAAGTCTCCACGGTACCTAGAATTGACGTTGGCCAGACTCACTCAGGCACCTTGGAGGGTATACCCATGATTATGTGTGGGAGCTTGCACCAGGGTGTAAGTCCGTTAAGCAGGTCATTGACGTAAATTTTCCACTCTAGCCCAGACCCTTCTTGTCTCGACGTCACGACGTTGGATTTCATCACCAACTAGTGACTTTGGAATAGGAAGGTCTTGTTTGCTTGGTTTTGATTCCTAGATTTTACTAGCATGTGTTGTTTTTTTACTTAGTTGGCCATAGATTTTATCCATAGATTTTTTGGTTTCGCCAACATAAACCCTCCTCGTCATTCACGCAGGATATAAGGACTTCCACCGGAAAACATGGAAGATTATACCCCTATACCCCCTCACACATCAGAGGGATCTCCTCAATAGAGTGAAGTCCAGGATACCAACGTAACACAAGAGGAAGGTTCAGTCTCTTTGGAAAGTTTCTGAATTATTTCCTATTCTATGGAAGTTTTTTTCATCCCTCCTAGATATGAAAGGCATTTTCTTCGGATGAATTCTGTAGAGGAACTTCTTGTTGTTTCTTTTGCAACTCTAACCAGACCTTTTGGAGTCGACGATCCTTTATGGACTACTGACATAATTATAAGCCCACCTCGTACAGTATGAGACCTTTATGGCTCAGGGGCAGGAGCAGATATTCCCACCATCCCTGAGCTACTCGAGACATCTGCCATCCTCACGGTCTCTTTAGGTCATTTTGCCTGTACAACTGCCTATCTCTTTGCTGGATCTAAAGCCCAGTCAGTCAGCCCTAGTTCAACCATCCCTTTTCAAATGGCCCACTCTACAATTCTTCCTCGTGCTACGACTATTCCTTCTAGGAATATAGTGGTTAACCATGCTCCCATTGGTACACCAAATTTTGCTAGACCTACCCCTTCTCTTCCTCTTGGGTATCATGCTTTGAATCCTTCTGCTGCCATCCATACCCAAATTCCATCCGGAGTACTGCTTGGGCATAATACCTCTGCTGGTTATGTTCCCACGCCTTCCAAAGTCCTCTATGGAGGGTCTTATCCACCTCTTCATGGTAGATCTGGCCCTAGTGGCTCCAATCCAATTGGTAGAATTCATCATCTATTCACTTCCAGTTACCATATTCCTACTGGGGAGGAATCTTATGTTGGGGGGCAACCTCAATCTGGGGGTCACGCCCAAATTGGGAAACCTCCTCCTTATGGAGGACATCCTTGGGTTGGAACTCATAATTTACAATCTATATCAAACGCATCAAACTTGTTAGCTCACCTTTGGAACCTTCAAGCTAACCCACAACCCTCTAGGGGACAACCTTCTCAAACCAGTGTTTCGGTACCCCTGAACTACGATCAACCATATCCAAGTTCTTTGAATCCCACTTGGGTCCCGAATGTTCAGTCCAATACTCCTTTCCAAGGGAACATCCCTAACCAACCCAACCCCACGGGCTACATGCCTCCACACCAACAATCGACTCTGCCTGGATCTTCGCATTATATGCAAACTACTTACGGTCCTACTGGTATACCGATGGGACTTCCTTCCCAAAGTCACCAGTACCCTCATGTGAATAGACAGTTACCCTTTTTGGCCACTTTGGACCTCCCTGATCTGTCTAGAATTTTGAATGACCCTATCTATCACTCTCCTCATTGGCCTGTCATAACAACCAAACTACCATCTGACATTCCTAAGTTCGATGGTAAACCTGGAGAAGACCCGAACAATCATGTAATGACTTTCCACCTTTGGTGTTCATCCAACTCTTTGATGGATGACTCCATTTGGTTATGCCTTTTTCAACGAACTCTCACGGGTTCAGCCACGAAGTGGTATATAGAATCACCATGAGGCTTCTTCACTGATTTCAACACCCTGGCTATGGCTTTCCTCACTCACTACCAGTTGCCAATCTATTATGAAACGGGGACCGAGATTTTGATTTCTTTCAAGTAAAGTAAAGCCACTCATATCTCTGATCACATTCATGAGTGGAGACGAAGATGACGTCTAATCAAACTCGATCTTCCCGATCAGTTATTGGAAGAATGGTTCACGAAATTCTTTGTGAATGACATTTCTAATGACATTTCTATGGGTGGAGTTGTCACAAAATAATAGGTGATCAGTGGTGCCCAGTATCTCGATCTCGTTTATTCACAAACTGGTACTCTTTATGATCTGATCCCTGATGCACCTCGACCTTCTACCACGACCACCTCAACAACCCCAACAACTTCTCATGTCATTGATGGTGTGATAGGTACTTTCCATGCCCAACCTCAATCTGTGCAGACCTCTCACACCACGCCCAAATCCCATGCTTCTAATGTTCAAACTACTCTGACGCCCACCCCTCCCACCGGTAAAACTTCAGAAGTGAATGTCGTTCAATCGACTCCTACCGGTAAGAATAAATCTAAAAAAGGGAAGGGTAGGAATAAGGAGGATAAGAATAACAACCCACAATTCGATAAGGCCAAGACACAACCTGCTGAATATAAGGACAAATGAAAACCTCATTATCCTTGCCTTATCTGTGGTGATGATCACTACACGAAGGATTGTCTGAGACGTGTTGAGGTCATGAAGTTCCTCCAAGGGACCCCAAAACCTCCTACCCCTGCCATCTTGTCTCAACCCTTCCATTCTCAACAACAGGCTCAATTGGTCATCCATGATCAACCTTCTTCCTCCACCACCTCCTATGTACTTATGTGTAACGGTGATTCAAAGAAGAATGACATCACACTTACCACTCGTGCCAAAGATTACCCTTCCTCCAAGGAAAAAGTTGATGATATACCACCTTCGTTGGTTCAACAATCTCCCTTGGCCCAACCTTCCAACGGTCCTCTTCATCTTGAACGATCGAACCCCGATACAGACCTTTTCCCTCCTCCCAAGGACATGGTTCGAAAGTCTACTTTCAATCCTCATGCACATGCTTCCCAGAACTACAGTATAGTAGAAGATCTGGCACAAGCACCGTCTGCGATGTCAGCCCTCGAAGTCCTTCAGAGTTTTCCTACACAACAGAAGGCACTGTTGAAAGCTATCGGCGGAATCGACCCTACGGATACAAATTTAATAATCTTTGACTTGGAAGATCACATTCCCAGGTTACCCCCTCAAATCGCATTTCAAATACAAGTTGTTATCTCCGACAAGAACATTTGTAGAACAATTATTGATGAAGGTGCCTCGACGTGTGTCATGTCTATTGCCTGCTGGAAAGCCATCGTCTCTCCTCCCTTAACTGAATCACACAACATGCTCAAAGCCTTTAACGGCTCTAGCTTTAAACCTTACGGTGTCCTCCCGTCATTGCCTATTATGTTAGAAGGCAAAATGGTCAACGTTGAAGTCGAGGTCTTTGACGCTCCTCTCGATTACAACCTTTTACTTGGTCGTAGCTGGATCGATTCCATGCGTGCAATTGTGTCTACTCTTTTCCGCATCGTTCATTTTCCACATCAGTGAAAAGTCATTATGGTAGACCAATTGGCCTTCTTCAACTCTAACACGTGTACCAGCAACGTACCTTTCAATGCAAAGACACCCCCTGGATACGAGAATGTTGGCATGGGTCTACTAAAATATTCCACTCTGATGGGTACTTTCCCAATCCCACCACCCAACATTCCACCTCCTTTGGTTGCCTCAATTAACATGATCTCCACCTCCGTCCACGAACCTCTCGAGTCGTTTGACTTGTGGATAGTACCTGAACTGGGTGATTATCTCCTCTACAACAACCAGATACCTTTAAGTCTGATTGAATCTGCCTATCAAGCCATTCAATTGGTATCCCCCTCTACCCCCTCTCTTGGTGATTCATCTCTTGATCCTTTTCACGTGATTTTTCCTACCGATGAGATGATTATCTCGGTTATGTCTATGGAGGACACTCCTTGGGATGATGGACATCATCATTCCATTCTCTTCCTGGAACAACACACCCTCGAGAGTTACCAACGGATTTTGACTCTATCGACCGTTGTCGTCATTTCTTTTGTTCTCGAGTCCACACACAATGTATTATACGAAGGGAACTTAAGTAATATTTCACCCACGACCCCCCTCGACATATCCACTAAACCCGGAGTTGTCGAAAATGTGCACATCAGAGCTTCGTGTTCCACTGATGAAGTTTTCATGTATAAATCCATTTTTCAAGAGTTTCATGACGTCTTCATGTGGAGCTATGAAGAGATGTCTGGTATTGACCCTAATATTGTTGTACATGAAATCAAGACATACCCGGGTGCTAAACCCGTCCGGTAAAGACTTCACCCAGTCCACCGTCTCAATGTAGCCATCAATCTTGAAGTCAAAAAACTTCTTAAAGCTGGCTTTATTTATCCCGTGGCTTTAACTGATTGGGTATCCAATCTAGTTCCGGTTAACAAGAAACAAGGTATGATCTGTGTCTGTATTGATTATAGGGATATCAACAAAGCTTGTCCTAAGGACAACTTTCCTGCCCCTTTCGTTGACCAAATCATCGACGATTGTGCCAAAAGTGAAATCTTCTCTTTGATGGATGGCTTATCTGGATATAATTAGATCAACATCTTACCCGCGGATCAACACAAAACCGCTTTTATTTGTCCTTGGGGAACTTTTGCCTACCAGAAACTGCCCTTCGATTTAAAGAACGTCAGTGCAACATTTCAACGCGTTATGTCTTATGATTTCCATGATATTAAGCACATTGTACAACCATATTTAGATGACCTACCAACACATTCCATGCATCGTAGTGATCATTCGACCCACCTCCGAGCCATTTTCCTCCATTGTTGGTTCTATCGTATATGCTTAAACCCACACAAATGTGTCTTTTGCATGGATTTTGACCAACTCTTAGGATTTATTATGTCATGTCAAGGGATTAGGGTAGATCCTTTGAAGGTTGAGGCGATTCTCAATCTCCCTCCTCCTTCGTCACTTCGCCAGCTACAAAGTTTGCAAGGGAAGGCAAACTTTCTACGTCATTTTATCCCAAACTACGTTGAGTTAACACTCTGATTTACTCGACTATTAAAGAAAGGCTCTGAATTTTTATGGGACACCACTTCCAACAAAGCCTTCGATGCTTTGAAATTGAATTTAACCCGTACCCCACTACATTTCCCACCCGATTATAGACGATATTATTTCCTTTATCTCGTTGCTTCGAATTCAACCATTGCCATAGTTCTGGTCCAAGAGGACGATTCTCATGACGAACATGTTATTTATTATTTGAGTCAGAGTCTCACGACAACCGAAGCCAAGTATTTACATGTTGAAAAACTGGACTTGGAAATTGTTCAAGTTGTCCAACGTTTCTGGCAATATATCCTTTTACACAAGACCATCGTGATTTCCGATTGCAACCCTATGCAGCAAATTCTTACATGCCAGTTGCTAGGAGGAAAATACTCCAAATGAATTGTGATACTCCAGGAGTTTGACATAGAGTTTGAACGTGCTAAGTCTAAGAAGTCCTTGGTGTTTGCCAAATTGATATGTGACCTTCCCTGTTCTGAGACGGAAAATGTAGCAGAGGACTCATTACCCGATGAATCCCTTTTTCTGATCAGTTTTGATGACCTTTGGTATGGCAATATCATTATATATCTCCAGACTCAAACTTTCCAGCTCAATTTTTCTAGTACTGATCGTTGTCGCATACGTTACCAAGCTCATCAGTATATCATCCTTGGTGATACTCTTTATCGCCATGGAGTTGACTATGTTTTTCGACGATGTCTCAATTATGATGAGGCTGAGAAAGCTTTGAATGACTGTCATTCTGGAGCATGTGGTGGTCACATGTCTGGGTATGCTATTCCCAAAAGATCTTACGAGTTGGGTATTTTTGGCCTTATATATTCAAAGATTGTATTATTGTCGTCCAAAAATGCCACACTTGCCAAACATACAACAAAAAAATAAGATCTCACCCCGCTCCCTTACATCTTGTAGTTTCTATTGGACCCTTCGCTAAATGGGGCATCGATTTCATGACATGTAACCCTCACTCGGTCGGGGGGCATGGGTACATTATTGTAGTCGTAGATTATTTCATGAAATGGGTCGAGGCGATGCCTACATTCGACAACACAGGAAAGATTGCAGCCCTATTCATCTTCAATCACATTATTACACGATTTGGAATCCCACAGGCTATCGTTACCGATCACGGTAGCCACTTTTGAAAATTTATGATGTCTGAGCTTACGGAAAAGTTGGGTCTTCGACATGAAAATTCAACCCCCTACTATCCACACACCAACGGCCAAGTCGAAGCAATAAAAAAAGTACTTATTACCATGCTTCGGCAGATTATCGGAATTCACAAAGTGAGTTGGAACATGATGTTGTTCTCAGCATTGTGGGCCTATCGGACATCCGTGAAGTCAGCCACGGGGTTTACACCCTTCCAATTAGTGTATGGTTTAGAAGTTATTCTATCGATTGAATGTGAAATTCCATCATTAAAACTAGCTGTCAAACTTCTCCCAAACACCTCTTCTGAGGAGGAACATTTGTTGTATCTTATGCAATTGGATGAAACCCTTCGCAATGCCACCCTAGTTATTGAAACCCAGAAGAAACGCGTAAAAGCCCAGTACGACAAACATGTCAAGCCACGTGTGTTCTCTAAAGGTGATCTAGTTCTCCTCTATGAACAAGATCATGATTTGCTAGGAGACAAAAAAATTGAGGCTATGTGGTGAGGCCCTTATAATGTTAAAAGAATGTTGGAGAAGGGAGCATACGAGTTAGTAGATTATGATGGCATTCCTTTGAGTGAACCCAGAAATGGGCTTTACTTGAAAAAGTATGACGCTTAGCCTATCTCTTCATAAGCACTTGTATTTTTATTGTATCATACTCTTGTGTGTTACTTTAGTGTGTTTCTACTATTTGACTTTTACCCCTGGCTACTTACCCTGCATTGTGTTTGGTCTCTAGATGTTGATGTTTTCGCTACCTTATATTGGCTTCGCCGATGGTGCTAG
>JASDQU010435497.1:12791-23685 GCA_032191745.1 Picea mariana | reverse complement strand
AGGAAGAAGAGAGGATCAATGCAGCGATTCAAGAACTCAAACGGTAGCAGAATACCATATCAATCCCAGAATGAGTCAAAGTGATGCAAGAGCTGAACAAGATGCAGGCAGAACTTATCACTGCACAAACACAGAAACAGGAGCATCAGGCTAAAATAGAACCATTGCAGGAATGGGTAGTAGAAGTACGCGCACAGGCAAAAGGAGCTAGAACACAGATAACACAGACACGTGCAGAATGTGCAGGATTATTGAGCGACGAAGTGGCAGTTCAGGTAGTGGATACCATTAAGGAGAAGACTGCGCAGGCACTGACAAAAGCAGCAGAGATGAAGGAAAAGTTTGAGACGATCACCGAGGAGATCGAGGCAGCTCAGAAAGATTAGGTGACTCAGGATGAGTCACATGTCAGTGTTGGGAACTTGTTGGCACCATGCCAAAGTGGAAAGAAGTTTGATTGTGGGAAAGAAAGTGTGTAGAAACAGAAGTAACAGTTGGAGAAAGAACAACATGCGCGCATGAAAGAAAGCGTGCACAAGGAAAGTGACAGCTGGAGGAAGAACAACACGCATGCATGGGAGGAAGACCTAACGTCGGTAGGGTTAGGGTTTTTGTAATTCTTTGTAAATGGATGAAGAGCTCGAAATGTATAAATATAGATATGTTTGCATCATGTAGAGGTTCGATTGTTTTGTATTGAAAAGTTGTGTATTAGCTTGGGGTGTTAGTATTGTTATCCCATCTTTTACTGTAGTTACGCATGAGCAAATGTGTTATGCAATACTGTTATGTACCATTTTTGTAAGTTGTTGAGCTAGAATGGAGGAGAGAAGGTAGATATGAGGATTAGTTCACAGGCAGTAGAGTCTGGTGCAATATAGTTCACCTCATCTATATCTTACCCATAAGAGGGGAATTGTAAGCGCATGGCACCGGAAATGAAGAACTGCCATAATAAAAGAGCCAAGAGCCAAATATTTGTGGACATATCCCAGGAGGGGGTGAACCATGGTAATAACTATGTTATGTGATGAATGTAAGCATCTCTTTACTTTTTTTCAGTAGGTTATTGTTATGCTTAATAAATGAGTTAATATATTGATATGGAACATGAATATGTTGCTTGGGAAGTAAACTGTGTAATGGGAATGTGTACCTGTGAGGAATAGGTAGATTACCCTCACAGTTCGTAGTGCATGGCTCTGGTTAACAAACCCCTATCTCATACTCAATCCTAGGTTGTAAACACCTGAGTCTTACAGCCACCCATTTAAAGTTATCTCGGGTGAGACTGCGCAGTGCATTCTGTGTACTGTGTTGCCTTCTGGTTTACCAGGAGGGTCGATAGTTTTAGAGGATTTTTTGGAAACCCAAATGACATGAACCCTAGGTCAATAACTCAAATAGACAAGTCGAGAAGACCAACCAAAGAGTAAAGGAGAGCCAACAGTGACTGTTTCTTTTGGCTATTGATTAATCATATCTCTACACCGTACACATATGTTGGTTGGCATGTTGGCAGTCCCTCCATGCGCAAATTTGTCAAACTCAGAGGATCTACATGCAAAGCAGGTGACGCATTCCTTTACATTAAATTTCATCTGACATGAGTCCAAACTAATGGTTTTATTTTCCTATATACATAAATAAACAAAATAAAAAAAATAATGATGATGATGATGAAATTTTACGGGAAGGGATAGATTAGTTTTGGGTTGATTTCGCAATTACTCAGTTTATTTTCTCGCTTTTATTTCTTTCGCTTTCTTTTCATTTTTCCCTTCGATGATTAGAAATGATGGAGCAATAGTTGGCGATATTAAAAGTCTATCTGTATATTTTTAATTGGTTGAGCAAATGTGTTTTGGTGGAAAACAGACTTGCAGGTGAACCAAGTTGCATTCCTTTGTCATAATCCCTCGCTTGTCTACCATGCACTTGCTACGTGAGACATCCTCGCTCGTCATGTTCATAAATCCTATCCCCGTATTCCTTCTTTGCCTTTATCTGGCCCCTTCATTTTGAGATGCCTCTAGCATACATGTTGTGGATGCTCAGTGTTAAACTTGGGTCTTTCCATCAACACACATCCATGACAGTTTTCTAGCCTTGTAATCATTTTGTCAATATCTAAAGATTTGTCCCTTCATGTTATACAATATGACCAAACCCCTTCATACTTACCACTTTTCATGAGTTATTCCACGAAGTCTTGATCCATGAATCCCTTAACCTCCATTATGTCTCTCCCTGTTGTATAACCTGGTCCACCTAACCCAATCAACCTCTTCTTGTTCTACATCAAGTCACCCTCAATCCTGTCGTTACCCTCCCTTCCCCTTTCTTTTAGAGAATCAAGGATTGTAATTTATTGTTTAAATTTTGCATGCCACTGTAAGCAGCACGCCGACGATTTTTGTCAAAACTACTTAACCGGAAAAGTGTTGCTAGGCTCCACCCTCATTCTACAATTTCTTGCACAAACTTGTACGCGCTCCCGCTGATTTACTGTTACACATTCAAGGAAAGTTACATGATCATTCACATGGAATCAAGTTCATTACAAGTTGTTAGTGCAGGGTTCCTGTCAAAACTATCATGGATCTCAATCTATGATTCAAAATACCTACTATCCCATTCCTCACTCATAACCTTCATATTTTTGCACTCATGGGATATCCTCATACCTATATTTTTCCAAGAATAACATTGTTATCATGTCTTTGGGTTAATTTTGGTACTTTTACATGCCATGTCAAAAAGAAAAAGATATATTATTATACCATATTGCCATGAATTTTTCCCACATTATTAGCCTTGTCATAATCGCCTCATGACCTTCAAGTTCTTTCTCATGTCCCTCTTTTTCAAAGGTATTGGTGATGCATTACTATGGTTATATAAGTCTGGTTGGTGCCCCAATTCGTCCAAATCCACGTGCCCTCTCACAATCAAAGACCCACACAATTTCCTTATATCCACGTGGCTCTCCCCTCACATATTTATTTTTTAAATATTGTGGTAACATATGTGAAGGAAGAATTTTCACCTTTAGATTCCAAAGCAGAATACTTGGGCGATTCGGATGAAGAACTACGCAGAAAAGGACTGGAACTCAAGGTTGGATGGTGGTGCTATGCTGAATGTCAGTCTTCTCCCATTATATATACATTCAACTGCAAAAGCAACTGCAGAGGCACTTAACGATGACAAAGTTGGAGTAAAGGAAGTAGTGGTTGGAGCCTTTGCAAATTTAGCTATCAGCAAATCTCTTGAAAGACAATTATCACAAGCTTCTTGTTATAGAGGAAGATTTGATGTAGGCCAACTTATTTCAAGGTTGAATGTTAAATTGACTGGGCAGGAACTTGACAAGACATCGAGGATGGAAACAGAGGTGCAAGGGCAACAACAGTCTATTGGCATAGGGGTAGACCCAGGGTTCACTCCAAAAGCGCACCAACAAGCCCTAGCTACTAGGCCTTTCGGTAACACCTGCGAAGCAGATGCAGTCTCACCTAAAGCAACGATGAGGGGGTTGCAAGACAGAGATGTCAACAACCAGAGGAATATCAAGTGGATCTTGTATAACAACAATCCCAGTATTCATATATCACTTATCAGCGAGATCTACTCTTCGCAGCTATAGATCTTGATCTAACATAGTAATGCAAATAACAGTATAATAATGACAGAGATCAAAGCATTAATCACTCACACAACACAAAATATATGTGGTTCACCCTCTCTCTAGGGCTACATCCACAGAACTATGCTTATGATATATTAAGATAAAGCTTACAGTTCGTGATATACGCTCTTGGCCAGTAGATCCCCTCTCTCCTTCTCTCTTTCTCTCCCCCTTCCTATGCACCCAGTTGTAGGATATGACCTTCGCACCCAGCTAAATATCTTACAATACTTCTCTCTCACAATACAATGACCTTTTACAACAACAATAGAGCTAAATCAATAACAATATCATACCTCTCAACCCAGGTCCTCTTGACCTTTATTTATACATTACAATACCTCACTGACAGCCTTAGGCTGAAATCTAGGTGTCAAAACCCTAATTACCAAAACCCTAGGTGTCTAAGGCCCTAGGTCAACTTGATCCACTTTTTTTGGACTTTGCCAACATGTCTTTCCTTCCTTCTCGTGTAGTGCTCCAAAGCATCCAATGGTGGCTTTTTTCGTTTACTGACATGTCCTTGATCCCTCTTCCTTGTTGTTTTGTCATCCTAGATCTCCTCTTCCAATAGTTTTCTTTTCCCATACTTCGCTCCGTCTTCTTTTCTCTTTTGCTCACTTCGACCCAGTGACAGTCACTGTGTCTCCCGCAAAGTTCGTGCTTTACCTTTTCTTCCTTTTTCTCCACTTCCTTTCATAACCAAAAGCCAACAGGCCCCCAACACTCACCTATGACTCATCCCGAGGCACTTCATATCTAATCCTTCTATTCTACTTCGACTTTGGACTGTGTATTGAAGCCCTTGATTTCTGCTTTATGCCTCCTTTCCCTCCTTGTGCAGACTATCTTTTCTGTGTCTGGTACCCAATTTCAACTACACCTGGTACCGAGGCCCTTGTCTCCTTGATTCTACTGAGAGTTGCAAGGCATCTGGTTGTCATAGTACAACTTCAATCGACTCCCATTCACCAATCCTTCTTTCCATTCTCCATTCAACGTCTTCAGCTGCGCAACTCCTCCTTCTTTGATATAGGCGATCTCATATGGTCCAATCCAATGAATTATGAACTTCCCAGGGTGTTTGATAAAATTATTGTCATATACCAGTACTAAATCACCTTGCCTAAATATCTTCTTCTTGATGTGCCTGTCGTGGTAGGCCTTTTATCGTTCCTTCTGAACTTGTTGATGGAAGCCTGCAATGAATCTGTCTTCTTCTGGTTCGACTAACTGTGCTAGCCTCTCATGAACAGCACTAGTATCATCCATGTCTATAAACACAATAATTCTTAAGCTTAGTACCAAGTACTCCATCGAAAAAACAGCTTCCAGACCATAGACCATCTTGAAGGGGCTTTATGTTGTTAATTTCTTGCAAGTGGTTCTATAGGCCCAGAGTACCACTGGTACTCTTAAATCCCAGTCATCCTTGTTCACACTACAAATCTTTGTTAATGCTATCTCTAGGATTTTTTTGAATGCTTCAATTGTTTTGTTTGCTTGTGGATGGTAAGGTGTGCTCTTCTGATGGTGGACTGCAAATTCTTCATTCAGGGATTCAACTATCTTATTGATGAATTGTGTACCTTGATCACTCATAAGGATCTTAGGGCATCCAAACCTAGTTATTATGTCATCAAATATAAAATGCGTAGCTATAGTTTCACTACAGTCCTTGACTGCTCTTACTTCGGGCCATCTAGTCAGGTATTTTGTTGCAGTGATAATATACCTTGCTCCTGTGTGCTTTCCTGGTGGGTTTATAGGTCCTGCCCACTTGTCAAATTCTTGTAAAGTCCTATGTGGTGCTAATGGCATTTCATCTCTTCAGGATGGCTTTCCAACTCCCTGGCATACATCACATGCTCTGGCATAGTCTTTAGCATCTCTGTGTAACATAGGCCACCAAAGGTCAGCTCGCAGAACCTTCTATGCAGTTGCTTTCCCTGCGTAATGTCCTCATGCAATGTCTTTATGAGCTTCTTCGAGGATCATAGGGCGCTCTGCCTCCATCACACATCTTCTTAGTATCTCATCAGGCCCCATTTTGTACAACTGTCCAACTATAAGTGAGAAGTCTACAGCTCGCACCACTAGTTGTTTCTTCTGAGGAATTGTGTACTCACCTGGATCCATTCATGTTGACAGGAACTGGACTATGTCTATGAAGTGGTCATCAATTTTTCTAATGGTGAGCAATTGTGCATCCGATAATGTATCCTCCAGACTAGTAGGTTCTTCGCCATGTTCCAACCTCGACAGGTGGTATGGGCCCTTGTTCATTTTTCCTAGCTTAACTATGATCTAAAAATCATATTCTTGAAACAGCAGAAGCCATCTGTAGATTTTCCTTCCCAACACTGGCTTGTTGACTAGGTACTTCAGCGCAGAGTGATCAGTAAACATTTTAAAGTGTCCTCCCAACAAGTAGTGGCGGAATTTTTGCAACGCATACACCATGGCTAGTCCCTCTCTCTCTGTAGTGGTGTAATTAACTTTAGTTGTGGATAGCTTCCTGTTGGTAAATGATAATGGATGAACAATGTCCCCTTCTCCATGTTGTGCTAGTACTGCTCCTAATGTAATGGAATATGCATCAACATGGACGTGAAATTCCTTGCTCCGGTCTGGAAAGACTAGAATAGGCGCAATCACCATCTTTTGTTTCAGTGTGTTGAAGCTCTGTTGGCATTCATCTGTCCAACCAAACTGACAGTCTTTCTTTAGTAACTTCTCCATCAGCATAGTAATCTGAGCATATCCTTTGATAAATTTCCTATAATAGCTAGTATGTTCTAGCACAGTGCACAGTTGTTTGACTGAGGTGGGAGGTGGAAAATCAACTATAATTGCAATTTTGGATGGATCCACCAACAATCCTTGCTTGCATACAATATGAACTAATAATACTCCAAATGGTGAGAAGAAGATGCACTTCTTCAAATTCAAAGAAATTTGACACTGCATGCATTTATCCAGCATTAGCCTTGGACATTCAATATGATTTTTCATAAACTAAAAACAGTCCAGTCATCAAAGTATGCTTCTAAAAACTTATGCAAAAATTATTTGAACGCTTCAACCATCACCCTAGAAAAGATGGTTGGGGCATTCTTCAATCCAAATGGCATTACTGTATATTGGTAGGATCCCCACTCTGTGGCAAATGTAGTCTTATGACGGTCCTCCTTGGCGATGAGGATCTGATGGTATCCTGAAAACCCATCTGTAAATGAATATACTTCTTGGCCTCCCATGTTATCCAACACTTTGTCTGTGAATGGTGTAGGGAAAGGATCATGTAGACAAGAATCATTCAGATTCCTAAGATCTACGCAAATCCCGATCTCACCTGTCTTCTTATCTTGCACTACCATGGGGCTAATCCACTCCGACTCTTCGACAAGTTCAATAATCCCTGCTTCCAGCATTCTATCGAGCTCAATCTTCACTTTTTCCTTATATTTCGGGTTCAATCTATAGAGTCTTTTCTTGAATGGCTTCACATATGGTTTCAAAGGTATTATCATCTCTCCCATAGGTCCTTTGATACCCTTCATATCAGTGAACTTGTTTGGGACAAGTCATGATACTCGTGCAATAATTCTGTAATTTTGTCAATGGTAGCAGCGTCCCAGTAATCTCCGACATTGGCAACCTTTGGTGTCTCATCTGTCCCAATATTGACTTTCTTTATCTTTATCAATTTTCCAATGAATGGAAATTCAACTCTTGGTCCTTCCACATCTCTCCGGCCTTTTGTTTATGTGATATTCACCTTCCTTGGATCATCATCTTCGTCAGCATTAATGTTGTAGCAGATCTGCAGTTTCTGGAGGGGCACAATCCATTCGTCCTCTTCTGGTGCCCAAGGGAGGCTAAATGCCTCTTCAAACACTTTCGGTCTTATAATATGTAATGCTTGGTCTACTGAAGGGTATTCACTTTCAAATAAAAATGTGATTACAAAATTCTGATTCATACCTTCCCAGTCTGCAATGACGAGGCGCAGCTATGCTTGAAGGTACCAGTTAATCGGGGTGGTATCCAGCGTATTGACGAATCTATGTACCCATTGTTCTCTAGGAATGTCACTCCAGGCCTCTTCACAGCTTCATATATGGTCCTTTGGGCAGCTTCGACCTATGTATCTTACTCGCAGCTTCCTACTTGTGTTGAAAATCGCGTTGTCATCAAGGTTTGGCATTGTGTCCAGTCTGTAATATTTCTTTTATGTGTCCCCCACCATCTTGTTGGTGTGGCATTCAGGGCCTCATCCATATCCAAAAGCCTCTTTTGTGCTGGTACAATTGTTTCAAAGTCCATCAAGAAGGATTCTATGGGAATCAGACCATCAAAGGTAGGTAAGTTACTTATGGTTGTACCAATCCAGCGAACTTCTCTGGTTAGTTGAGCACATCTTCTTGTGGATACTTCATACATCTGGTTCTGCCAGTTCTCCAGCACTTCTTATAACTTTGATGAACATGTGTTTTCACTTCGCCAACTCAGGTTTCCATCGGCAGTAGGGTTGATATAATCTTGTTGTCTGGCTATTAATTTGTAGATGTTTTCCAGTTCAAATGCATGTTCTTCTTCTCTGATAGGCTCTGTATATCGTGGACCCTCATCTGGATCTAAAGGTGCAATGACCCTAAGGCCACCTCTCTCAAATTTCATGCATCTTTTCTTTAGATCAATGACAGTAGAATTGTCGAAGGCCCAATCAATTCCTAATAATGCAGGGTAAGGGCAGCTATCATCAACAATTTCAATTACCTCAAAATCTACAAAGGTTCTTACTCCATCGATGCCCATTGAGACATGCTCTAATCATCCAAATGGGCTGACAGCTTGTTGATTAGCCATGCAAAGCCTAATAGGGGAATATATCAGCTTGGGTTTTCCCATCAGTGCCCAAGTTTGCTTCGTCATGACATTGACCTCTAACCCTAAGTCGAGGACCACATAGTCTATCTTGTGCTCTCCTATCTGAGCATTTAAGTGTAATTCCTTATTTGTCCTTTTCTTCTTACCAATTTGGTGTACTTCCCTATTCAGTAGGGGGTCTATCTTTCCTAGCTCATATTGTTTAACCAGATTTTGCAGTTCATGTAGAGCTTTCCCATCTTTAAGCAGGTCTATAAACATATATAAGAAACTGACAAGTTTACTTACCTCTTTCCCCCCTCTATTCGAAGCAGACTGATCGAATGCATGAGGCACTTCATATTCTCTTATTTATGGTTGTGTTTTTGAAGAAGACCCTTGATCTACTTTGAACTCTTTCCTTTCCTCCTCAAAGATTTGCCTTTCTTTCTTTGCATCGAAAATCTGGGTCTTTTCTGCAGCTTTTCTGACTGCTGAGTCTTCTGCAATCTTATATTTGGTCGCTCTATCATGTCCCATAGCAGCGCCTCCTCTTGTAATGACAGCGACTCTAGGATCAGCTTCGCGAGGCTTTTCTTTGATTAATTGGATTTGTGGTTTCTGTTGAGATCCTCGTCTTTCTTGAAGTTTAGCCAGTAGCACAGGGCATTCCTCTATGACATGCTCGAAGGATTTATAGTAACTACAGGTTATGCAAGGATTCTAACAATCCCTTGCTAAATGTCATGGTTGCACGCAGTTGTAACAGATTATTTTTCCTTGGCCTCGGCCCATACCTCCTCCTCCTCCTCGCCCTTTGTATCCACCGCGAGGATTGAAGTTTCCTCTCCCTGGAGAGTTGTACTGTGGAGTGTTTCCTTCTTGTTGTACTTCACCTTGAATCTTGTATATGTCCCTTGACCTTTCATGCATGAGATCATAATCTCTACAATCTCAATCATCGTGCCCCACTGATTTACAGAATGTACAATACAAGTTTGTGGGTGTCTGAACATACTTCTGCATGTAGTAGCACTCACTTGGGCGATGCCTATTTCTGCATACATCACACCAGGGTAGGTTAACTTGCTTCAAGGGGCTCAGCGCCCATGAGGCCAAGTACTCATGAAATAAGGGACAGTGTTCCTTATCATGAACTTCAGATCTGCATCTTACACACCAGATATCTTCCCTTTTGTCTTTTCCCTTATCTTTATTCATATCCTCGACCTATAAAGACAAACTAGTTAGTTGGCTCATGATCTGGCTAATGCCTAAGCTAGATTCTCCCATCGGTGTTGATTCAAGCTTCATGGAGATCTCCAAAGCTTCTGCCTATGATGCAATATTTTGTTGCATCAGAGGGAATCTGATGTGTGGTAACAACACTGTGATGAACCATTCTTTGTTATGTTCATCAGGGATCTGGAAAGTTAATCGGCCTGTTAGGGTCTTGAATCTCTGATCGAACTCCCAAACAGGTTTTGCTACCCTTTGTTTAATCTCTTTTGGTTCTGTAATACATTGTGACTCTGACTTAGGTTTCTTAAACTCTGCAATCAGCGCATTCTTGATCTCATTCAGGGTCTTAGGCTGTGCCAGTCCTTGGACAAGTTTCATGTACCAACTCAGCGCGCGGTCCCTTAGCGTAGTGCTAAACTGGCTCCTTTTGATGGTTTCATATATTAGGGTCCTAACCCCCACATAGGTAGAACAATATATTCGGATGTAATAAAGGTCAATATTAATAAGGCCTTTCAATAAAATAGAATAAGGCGGATGTAAGAAGACCTAATAGAAGCTTCCGCTTCTAGAAGGATCTTCCTCTAGATGCTTCTTTTTAGTATAAATAGGAGTCAAGGGTATGATAACCCTAGCTTGGATATTATTGTAATAGAGCTCTGCTCAACTAGAGGTTGCCCCCTCGAAGAGGCCCGTGAACATTGCTTTCAGATTCAAAGTGGTATTTATGTTGTTATTTGTATATCATTTCAGTGTTATTGTGGTGAATGTTCTGGTTATATTGTTGTTATTCTGCCATTACTAGCATTTTATTTTTGTTCTGCATACATTTTATATCTAGTATATTACAAGTGGTATCAAAGCACTTTCCTCGGCAGAAAGTGTGGGTTAAATTTTTTTTCAGGGTAGAGACGTATTCCGGCATCTTTAAGCCACAGAGATCTGTCGTTACACGCATAAACCCGTGGTTGAGGGATTCATACACGCAGGAAATACAAGTGGTACTTAAGTGCACATCTGTTGGCCACCCTTGTAACCCCTGCTGGTACCCCTTAGAGTGGTAGCACATCAGACAACACCTTTGTACGG
>JASDQU010435496.1:67227-79366 GCA_032191745.1 Picea mariana | reverse complement strand
AGTCATACTACATATTTCTTTCTTCGCTCGACTTCCTTACCAAAAGGCATTCACAACTTACATGTACCATCACGTACTCATACTTAACACCCCCTTTTATTATTTCCTTCCTTACATATTTATACATATCACTAGGTCTAGGCCCATTACAAAAGTAGGCAACATGTCCCTCAAAACCCGTTACAAAAGTGGACAACATGTCCCCCAAAACCTGTTAAAAAAGTGGAAAAAATGTACACAAATAATATGGTTTATATCCATTTTCCACCTTCTACATGTTGCTCCATCATGCATCCTTTTATCGTGATCCTTGGGATCCACTATGTCGTGCATCCTAGTCCATCTTCTAATTTCTTTTTTCTCTTCGACTTCCTTGGTGGCACAGATCCCAAAACTGATCCAAAATGCCTCTCCAACACCTGGTAAAGGCAGAAATAGTGAGTAGACTCAGTGAAGGCATAAGCAATGAATAGACCTAGTGAAGAAAAAAGTAGCGAGGAAACATGGTGAAGGCAGAAGTAGCAAGCAGACTCGGTGAAGGTTGGTGAAACTCACAAAGAGATTGGTGTCTCTTGCTAAGTTGGTGCTTGGAGGTGGGGATTGGTGTCTCCAGTAGATTGGTGTCTATGAATATCTATAAGAGCAATTTAGTGTCACTTAAACAAAGAGATTGGGGTCTCTTTCTAAGTTGGTGCTTAGCGGTGGGGATTGGTGTCTACGAAGATCTCTAAGAGTAGGTTGGGCCTACCAAGATTTGTGCCAGTGGGGATTGGTGTCTTTAGTAGTTTAGTACCTACAAATATTTGTAACAATAGGTTGGTACCTATAAAGAATTATAAAGAGATGTTTTATGGTTTTCTCTCAAAAGGGTTTCCACGTAAATATTATGTTCCATGTTCTGTAGTTAATATATCTCATATGTGATTGTTTTCTTATGGTTGATAATTATTTGAAAAAGTAAAAAATTGTCTTATATTGATTCACCGCCCCCTCTCAATATAAGTGTGTGTTCAATAGTACCTAGTACAATCGGGCAAGAGTGAATAGAGGATATTATGTTAAACACTCATAGAATCGATCAATCAGGGGTCAATAGTGTAAATATAGTTTCAATAGTGAGGAATGCCATTGATGACTACAAGTTCCAAGGTACTATCTAGTTTCTAGATCCACTTCCTAGATAACGAGTTGGTATTGATAGGAAGATATCTATCGAAGGGGGACCTTAATGTATTCCCCATCAATCAACATGGAACAACCACTAAGATATTTTGTGAAGATAAGTGATCACCAAGTACAAATGACACAGGGATGGATGACATGAAAGGTCAACAAGAATATAGAATGGCTAAAACATGATTAAATTCCCTTGAACATATAGAACAACAAAAATATTGTTGAAATATTGTAACTGCAAAGAGTATTCTATTTATTATTGAGTTATTATTCATCAAATCAATCCCCTTTTGTGGATTGATCATGTCAGGATTTGTACTTGACCAAATCCCCTTTTGTGGATTGGTCAAACCCTAATTATATTATGCAAATTAAGAAGTCGCCCCACGGGCCTAATTAAAGTGGTTTTAACCACTAAGAAGAGAATTTGGCCCTGCTCAGTGAAGAAACACCTTTCCAACGCCTGCCAGCTAGTATAAATAAAGGAGGCTAGCGCCTCATTATCTCACTCACTCATCAAGTGTGCAAGTTTGGTAGCTACAATTGGGAGAAGAAGGAAGAGAGAGGCACATTACTCGGTGTTGGATATTCTCTAGTGTTTTGGTTTGTTGTCTTGGCAACGTATTGGCTATCTATATTAAGGAATTTTTTGTTGGGTTTTCTCCCCCATGAGGGTTTCCCGGAATAAATGTTGTGTATCTTATGATTGTGTTTCTCTCAGTGATCCTACCTATGCTATTGTTATCTAGTAAATTGAAAAGAAACCTAATAATAGCTCTAAACATAACAAATATGACTTGGTAGCATTGCATCAAAATCACCAACGACATAATGCAACAACACATGAGGCACTGGAGCACTCTTCATAGTGACTAGAAGAGTAACCAGTTAGAGGAGTAGACAACTCGTAATCATGGTACAACTCCTAATGCAAGCTATATCCAAACTATAAGATAATGATGAAAATCGGTTCCATGTTCAAGGGAGACAACAACTGACGACTTCCACTAAGTTGAATAAAGATCAATATTATTTCCCCACCCTCTTTTTTTATATTTTTATATTTTTTGTGTCTTTTTCATGTTTTTACAAGAACGGAAAAGAGATAAAAGTATGCTACAATGGATAAACTAAGTGTCTAAATAAAATGCAACTATGATCCCAATGCATGGAACAGACCTATGCAAATAAAATGCAAAAAAGGTGATGGGAAAGTGATTTCCACTCATAATGGTTTTATCCAATTGTAGAAGTCACAAAACAAAGGAAAATCATTGAAAATGGAAAGAGGTCAAGAGTTATTGCAATGGTGGCAAGAAAGATAAAGTGAACAACAACATAGTAGTATGCACCAAGACATAAGTAGAAATAGGAATATGTAACTATAAACAAACAAAAAAATGATGGTGGGGACCTCTTCAGGACATGGCCAAAAAAAGATTAAGAGAGAAGAATGAGGTCTCAACCTTTAGTCATGGATAGGATAAATGTGGGTTCCTGAACCTACAAATTATTGCAACATGGGTTTCAAATGGAAAAGGGAATGCTAACTAGGGTATCCCATGAAGGGTAGGCATTGCCACACAAGTCACAATGTACAATAAAGAGAAAGGCTAATGTCACAACTTGGCAAGGATGAGCCTAAGGAATAATGCTGGAAAAAGTGATGGTTAATAATGAAATATGGAATGCAAGGAAAAACCTATCACTATATGCCATTTTATAATATAGACCTCACAGTTCAATGAAGATCGCAAAAAATTACTAAAGAAAATGTTTAGAGAGTCCTATATAAATGATCAACAACATTAGTCCAAAAGTTAATAAATCCAATATAAACCTCCAATAACAACTCATTCTTTGTAATAGAAAAATTTGAAAACAAAAACCTTAAAAATACAATATGGTACAAAACATTACAGGCCTAATGGATTACATGTAATACTTTTTTAGTTAGAGCCCATTGTCAGACTCAAGACAGAAATTCCTTTCATAGTCCATGAAATCATGAACCCATATGACAACATATGACACACCATGCTAGGGATACACCACATAGGTTCAAATTTCCATGTTCCTAACATATCATGATTCCATTCATAAAATAGAACTAGGTCACTACTAGGAACACATTGATGATAAACACACTTAATAATCTCACATGCTATCATAACTTCTTGATGATTCCCATCAAGATTGTTGATATTTTGGTAGCTGCGGGAGGTATTAACCTCCACGTGTAACCTTGACAAGAGTAGAATATTCTGGGAAGCAAGAGAAACCCTAAAAGCCTTGGACATAACCCTAGAAGACAAGTCGTCTAAAGAGAATAATTTAATATTGAGTTTTATCCCCTGGGAAGAGAAGGTCAGCCTAGACAGCTAAGAAGGAGTAGTATAAATATAGAGCGGTAGAGCTCATTTAACACACTCTCACTCGCAACTGCAGAAATTTAGTTGTGCGCAAATCTGGAGAGTAGTTGCAGTTGCAGCTACTGCAACTTGTATTTTTGGTTTTAGGTATGGACTCTCTCTTGGTTATGGTTTCGACTTTCTGCTTGGTACGCTAGCTCTGGAGAGTGATACACTACCTTGATTGGTTATTAGGCCTAGGGTTTGCTTCTAGAATTATTCTTTGTCAAGGTTAAGATGCTCGGGGGTGGCTTCGGCCTATGGTTGTGTGACAATATTTCTATATTGTCTATGATGAAACGGGCACACCTATTTTTCTAACAAGTTATGGTCCCACCACTATCTTTGGACTGTCTAACCGCTGGAAGATAGATTGGGAGGATTTTCTCAGTTAAAGTTGCAGTTGCAGTCAAAGTTTTTGTTGCAGCAACGAAACCCTAACCCTCTTGTTGAGGCACCTTGAGTGAAGATATTGACCTAATTTTTGGATAGCATAGTGCACGCTAACCTAGCACACCTCCCGGTACTCTCAGCAAGCTAAGATGTCAAGTTTGAGTTTTTGGTCAAAGTTAAAGGTTGACCAAGTCAAAGAAGTCATGACTTACTCTATGAAGTCAGAAAACAAGTTAGAAGGGGCTTCTAACTTCAGAGCATGTAAGACAAGGACTGACCTCATCCTTGCCAAGAATAAAGTGTTGGATATAGTGAAAGGAAAGATCGTGAAACCACAGTGTGTAGAAGGAAAAGAGAAGGAACCTCAGAACGTTGTAGTTATGGAGAATTTCAAGGACAATGACATCAATGTCATGAGTATCATAGTGGACTCTGTAGAAGACCACTTGATACCCTACATCTCTCATATTGACTCATCTAAGAAGATGTACGATGCCCTAACTAACCTCTTCTCAATCAAAAGCATTGGACAAGTAATGAGTCTGAAGAATGAGCTTTGTGACATGAAATGAATGATGATGACATCATAACATCATACTTTGTAAGAATCTCTTAGTTAAGAGATCAACTACAAGCTATTGAAGAAATCATTTTAGAAAAGGAACTGGTAAATATAGTACTCAATGGCCTTCCTAAGACATGGGCTGCATTTGCCGCAAGCATAAACACAAGAAAGGAGTATCCCACATTTGAAGAACTTTTGACTTGCTGCGCACAAGAAGAATCAAGGAATAACACAAAAGAGAAATCCCAAAACAAATACGAAGATCAATCCTTCACAACAAAGTTCAAGAATTTCAGGAATAAGAAGAAGTTTGGCTTGAGCAAGAAACAAAATCAAGAAAATGATATGTCAAGGATACAATTCTTCAATTGTCGAAAATATGGTCACTATAGGAACCACTATCCCGAGTTAAAGAAAAGGAAGGAAACAAATGAAGCATCAGTTTCCCAAGAAAGGGAACCCTCAAAGAAGGCCAAGCAGGATAAAACAAACTTCTTCTTTTAAGTCAAGGTAACAATATTCTTCAAAGTTCTTGTACATACCATGTTTACATAGTTTCTGTACATATCATACATATCTATTTCTTAGAAGATAAAATGTTCAAGTGAAACAATACCTATGGAAGAATAACAAGATAAGGATGGCTATCATGATGACTACAAGTCAAGAAATACACATGAAAAGATGAAGTACGTTGACAATCCTTGGTAACAATTCCTGTGGAAGCCATTATATAAGTAATAACTGCCAGATAAGCCGAAATCGAAATCAAACTTGAAGAGACCCAGTAGAAGTCAAAACAAAAAGAAGTCAACAATCAAGAGGAAATTAGAAAAATACTTGTGACACTTTGCAGAAGGAAATAAGGATGCAGACGAAAGCATGGAATCTCTTAGATGGAGGGAGTTAATTACAGAATTCCAAAATAAGAGCATGCATTCATGCATGCAACAAGGATTAGGAGGGAGTTATTCCGAAATGATATGATCCATTAAGGATTATGAAGTATCTATCCATATTCCCATTGAAAGTAGAAGCCATGATAAGCAACACGTGTTCATTTTGACTCTAGAAGAAGTCTTCTTCGAAAAGAATCCTTAAAGTATCCTTGGTTGTCCATCTACATCCATGTTCCCATGATGAAAGGAAGAAGTTGGAATCTTTAGGGCATGGAATATATAGAAGACTCCATGGACCCAAGAGCTAAAGAGAAACACGAGGAAGAACATGCATATTCCAAGAAAGAACGAAAAGCTAGAATAGCCATGTATTATACCAAGAATCATAAGACTACCAGCTTGGAGAAATGGATGTTAACTTATGAATAGAAACATTGTGAGATTCAGAACTAGAGGTTCTTCCAGAAGACTATGGCGACAACTTGTTCTAGTAAGTCAGATATACCTCTTGCAGTATCCATGGATTGAAATTCACATGTAAAAGATTGTTTTCCCAACAAAGCAAGTGATAAAGAAGCTTATACCAGAAAGAGACCCATGTATGCAGCTATAAGAAGACCTTGTATGGATTCAAACAACTTGACGTCAAGTATCTCATATACAGCAGAAGCGTCGTGAAAACCTTCTTTGACAAAAATAGTGTATCGGAATGGTTACTCAAAAGTCTGGGTTGATGGATTGCTAATCCATGACAAACTCTCATGATGACAGAAGAAGTGCTACTTGGATATGTTTTAGTTTTAGCTTTTCCATGATTTCATGAGCTAGCAAGAAACAAAAGTACTAAATTTGAACATGATATATTGTAAAGATCAGAACTATATGAAGTATTCAGAGAAAACCAATGTTCCATGACAAATCGAAGTACATTGAGATCAAGCATTATATTCTCTGTGATGAAGTCCAGAAGAAAGAAGTAGTTCTCCAATATATCTCCACAGATGAGTAGATAGCGGATATTTTGGTAAAGCCTTTGTCCAAGATGAAAAGTTTGTGTACTTAAGAGACAAGCTGGGGCTCGTGGAGACGACTTTTTTATTAAAAAAGGAAGAGATTACTCCTAGGTTGGGAGGGAGCACTGATATGTTATTGATTTATGGACAACCATTTTTCAGTTCGAAAAATGGTCTAGGATGAGCAGTTCCTTTCCATTTCGAAAAGTGGTTTGAGATTTCTGACGGACAGGCATTTTCCAGTTCGAAAAATGGTCCAGATCGGACAGTCATTTTCGTAATGAAAATGGTTTGGTAGATTGATGATGTACCATAGACAATGATTCCCCTTGTGGCCAGTGTGGGGGAATGGTCTAGGACATACATTCTTCTTGGCAGTCACTCTGGGTAGTGGTCAAGTAGAATGGTTTGCCTCACCAGGCAGTCATTCTTTTGAAGTTCATGATTGTGAGCAGTTTCGAAGAATGGTCCATTTTGGAGGTTGGTGCAGAACAGTCATTTCCATAGGAAATGATCCGGACAGTCATTCCCAGGGCTAATTTATTCTCTCCAAGTTGCACTATGATTAATGGTGGAGGAATGGCCTAGTTAGGTGAATGGTCCAGGTTCAACAATCATGGACATGCATTCCCTATGGCAGACTCATTCTCTCCAGGTTGCACTATGATTAGTCTTGTAGGAATGGCCCAGTTAGGTAAATGGTCTAAGCTTAGAAATCAGGGACAATTATTTTTCTATGCTTGATAAGAATAGTCCAGATAGCCCATGGTTGATGTTTTACCTTATGAGGCCAGATGCTCTTCCAGATCTCACAGTTGTGAGTGGAAGAATGGCCCAGATGACTCGGTTTATATCATGTTATTGTTTTATGCAGGTTGATATTAGGTAATATGATTGTTGTGGAGACTGTATGTCTCTGGACAGTAGATGCATGCTACTGTGGTGGATGTGTTCCATTGGTTGTGACTATGTATCACTAATTAATGAGTCATGTGCTACTTGGTGTGGTTGTGTACCACTAGATAGTAATTGTGTACTACTATGGATAGACACAATTGTGTTCTATTGAATGACATTGTTCTGATTACCATGAAGACTATCAATAGTGTTGGAAATGATTACCAACTAGTTGGATAGTCAGTGTGTTGGTGGACAGACATTCTCCAGGCAGAAAATGGTCTAGGACATTTATTCTTCTAGGAAATATGTCCAAATTAGAAGAATAGTCTGTGCGTGTAGCCCATGGCGTGGCTTTCAACATCTATTGGAACAATTATTCTTCTAGGACATATGTCCAGATTAGAAGAATGGTTCTTATATCACTCTATGGAGTAAGTGACTTATTCAACATCATGCCTGATTACTCATATGGAGTATGGCTTCAAGAGATGATGCAGTTGATGATATCAAATGATACTAATAGTGATGACGGTGCTCGTGATTTGATCATGAGATAACATGTGTGGCTATGATAATGCTATCGGTTGAATGATCTGTTTGTGCTCAATATCATTGCTTTTAATACCTCCCTAGCTAGGAGGGAGTGTTGATATTTTGGTAGCTACGAGAGGTATTAAAATCCATGTGTAACCTTGACAATACTAGAATATTTTGGGAAGCAAGAGAAACCCTAAAAGCCTTGGACATAACCCTAGAAGACAAGTCGGCTAAAGAGAATAATTAATATTGAGTTTTAGCCCCCAGGAAGAGAAGTCGACCCAGACAGCTAAGAAGGAGTAATATAAATTCCGAGTGCTAGAGCTCATTTAACACACTCTCACTCACAACTGCAGAAATTTAGTTGTGCGCAAGTTTGGAGAGTAGTTGCAATTGCAGTCACTGAAACTTGTATTTTCGGTTTTAGGTTTGGACCCTCTCTTAGTTATGGTTTGAACTTTCTGCGTGGTACGGTAGCTCTGGATAGTGATACGCTATCTTGATTATTTATTAGGCCTAGGGTTTGCTTCCATAATTATTCTCTATCAAGATTACGGTGCTCAGGGGTTGCTTCAGCCTATGGTTGGGTGACAATATTGCAATATTGTCTATGGTGAAACAAGCACACCTATTTTTCTAACAAAGATATGGGAAAGGTATGAGACATTTATCTTTGGCATGGATTGGAGTGGAGAATTTGGTGGCAAGTTTCGAAAAAGGAATCCAAGACACTATTTGGTTAAGACTTAGTATTTCACTAGATGACCCAGAAAATGCCCTCTGTGTTGAAAAAATCAATCTTTGACTATTCCAATTTGGGAAGAAAGGATGATATATGATGCATATATTCCCACAATTTATCAACCCTATCCATGTCTTCTAGGATGGCCTCGTTTGACAAAAACTCAGTATCCAAAAAATCACGTGAACTGGGAGGGTTAACAACCCAAATGGGAAGAGTGTACTAATCGTATTACACATCTTGTTGGATATTTTGATTAGTTTCAGCTGATGTCGATTGGGTTTCCTGATAGGAAATATCTATTACACTTAGTGACATACTTGCTCGAAATGACTCTACTTCCAAAGGATGAGGTACTACCCAAGAATCCTACCGAATAGTTAACACATTGAACAAAATCAATCTAGAAGATGAGGAGCTACTCTGTGATTTGATAACACCCAAAGTTATCATACCAATAGGAGTTTTGTTGGAAGAATTTAATGGTGGAAGTAGGGTAAATTTACCCATCAATGATGAATATTTGAACATGCCAACACCAACACTGTCATAAGCACACGTGGAACCACTGACAAATGGAATTGTCGTACCAATGTTAGTCCTAGAATATGGCATATGATATATTAGTTGATCAATAGTAACCACTTTTCCTTCATGGGGAAAGATAAGGACCCTAAATATAGAGGACACTTAAACTCTCATCGCATAGAAACAACTATGCCCTAAAAAAATATTGTAATCTAGCAAGGCGTTAACTACTTTGACTTCAATCGAAAAATTGTTTCCACCTAACTCAATAGGAAAGGGGAATTGATTCCATGAGGCTTGAATGCATGAACATAATTTTTTTTAACATTATGTTTGATTGAATGAGCTCCAGAGGACCTAAGGCTCTCAGACATGACAAGGACATGTTGCAAGTGGAGGCTCCTTCATCAACAAAAATTATGAAGATATTAGTCCCATGCAGAGTCACTTGAATTTAAAAAGAGATTTTGTGGGGGAGCCTAGGACACCCGTATTCAATGCCAAAGTAATTAAGAAAGTATATAAGGGATAAAATCCATCTATAGCGGACAACAATGCTTTCTACTGCATGGGGTAGCTTTGGAGAGCTTCGAGGGAAGACATGGCACATGGTGCTTGGGATAAATATTCCACGATATTGTAATTATGGGTAGCCCATGCGTTAAGATTGTGTGTCAACCTTCATAGAACACCCTTAGGTGGGAAAAACACTATATAAAACGATGGCTTATCTATATGGAGAGGGCCACCAAGATGATATGAAGAGTGATTGTTATATGAAGGACCACTCTCATGATTCTCATCATTACAAGCTTGACTTTATAGATTAATCATTGATCACACATGTAAACATTCACATTCAAGCCATTTCCTCCTTGTTGGGGGTTTCCCTGTGTGCCCCCTTGTGGAGGTACATGGTTTGTCGCAAGCATTTGTTTCTATTGTATCTGGAATGGATTTTTTATAACAATGAGTCTCTATGGAGCTCCCTGTTGAGATAAAAAGTGATGAATATCATCCATCCAAGGACACTAATAGGTGAGATGGTCTCCATTGCAAATATTTCAAGGAAACTTCAATTTTTTCTTCTCCTTCGTGCTTTTCACATTATCATTTTGAGTTTGAGAAATCCCTTTCCCATGATTATAATTCTTCATCTTGTTCTTATTCTTACCCCTAGTTTGTTGAGCATTCTTCAAATTAGTGGATTGCACCAAATGAACATTGGAGGTTTGAGTAGGGATTGTGACATTTTGAGGTGCTAGTGAAGTTGTGGGTGGATTGGTAGATATGGACATTTTATTCATCTGTCTAGACAACTTGCCAATAGAAGCACGGGACACATAACCAACCATGCCACCGACATGCGGTATCAGAGGAGGCTTCTCTAGATCTGTTGAAGGATGAGGAGAACATGTAATGATATCATACAACATGCTAGACTTATATCAAATTAATTATAAATGTTGGCACACAGAATAACCTTCTCCTTAGATACTACCCCTAACATAGCTACATAATTGGCAATTGGTAGCAATAATGACTTAACAAACCAATCTACTAGCAATTGATTCGAAATTTTGGCTCGGATGAGCCTATGCTTCCATATTCATTCATGAATATGATCAAATATATGTGTGGTGTTACTTTGACATAGGGACATTGAAATTTGTATTTCAATCTCATATCATGTGGGAAGTTGGAAATGTGTCAAGAACAACATGGAAAAGGATGAAACAATTCTAAATGAAACACCTTGTAATTCAATGTACCATTTAGAAGCACTTCCTCACAAGGTCCCCTGGAAAAGTATCAACCTAATGATTTTATCCACCATCAAGTTTGAATAACACCATAGGTGGTAAGTCATGATGTGCATGGAAGGATATTCCCTAGGTTTCCCTTCAAACTTGGGAATATTGGATGGTAGCTTCATGGGAATTTCCAACCATAATGGGTGGTGTTTTATTGGGGATTTTTTCAACCTAGATAAATCAGGTAGGTTCAAATTGACCAAGAAAGGAAACTTCATGTTGGCAAATGGATTTGTATATAAAGATGATGGAACTTTCAATCTTGATGGCATCAAAGAGCCCCACATATTACTGCCCTTGGTGCTTGTAAAAATACTAATGGAAAGACATGACCTAGGATTAACACTCCAACCAAAAGAAAAACCAACATTCGTGATTACCAGGATACCTATGGGAATGCCAGAAACATGTGGAAACCCACTTCCAATGGTAAAACCAAGGCTTCTCTCCACTAAAAACAAATCCATATGCGGGAACTTGTGAGGACAAAGTGGACATACTAAAGCTAGGTATACTGGTGGAAGGAAGTGTCATGACAGAAGGCATTCCCCAAATGGAAAAAATAGATGTTTGAGGCATAAATGTGAGAGTGGATATCCCATTAGATGATGGCAATAAGGTGGTCACTATAACTCCTTCAGTCAAATTGTGAGAGGTATGAATATGTCCTCCCATACTAGACGACCCACTAACATTTGGCATCATGTGAGGTTTGTTGAAAAATGAAAAATAATTACCAAAGTAGGGTCTACTCACCTAAATGAGTAAAGGGTAAAAAGGACAGGTCAAAGGAGGGTTAAAATTTGATGGAGGACTTTCTTCAACAACTTTGATATCCAAGTGTTCAAACTCCTTTGAATTTGATGTATGATTTTTGAAAGCTACTATATTTGTGTTGTCCGATGTGGACAAGCATCACCATTTGGTGGTTAGTAGTTCCTCTATATTGAGATGAATTCCTTGTTTTCCATGAGAGCAGTGAAGAGTATGGTCATCCATGGTGAAAGTTGTGTTTTACTCTCCAATCCTACACCAACTTCCTAGACTTACACTAATGTGTGTTTGCTAAAAAGAAAATGTCTAATTGTTTTTAAATTAAGTGCTTATTTTCAAGTTTGTTGATTACTCAAAAGTATGGGGTGGACTTGATAATGTTTTTGA
>JASDQU010435496.1:12806-24561 GCA_032191745.1 Picea mariana | reverse complement strand
TGTTATTGTAATAGATCATTATATGTTTCAAGGCTTCCCGATATTTATCTACAATCATGTATTGTTGTTAAGTACTATCATGTCTTGTTGTTATGTACTATGGTTGCTTCATGCTCGCCTATTTGGCTGTTTTCTCATGCTATTACTCTTGTTATGTCAATTCCACATTCCCTTGTGTTCTTTTTACATTAATTCTTATCCTCCAATGGTATGTTTAAGTAATCCCCTTGTTAAGTGAGCGGCCAATGGTATATTTGATAAGTTTATATGGTTATATTTTATTCGTATCTTAAGCTTAAAAGACTCATGAGTTTCAAGTGTGCAATGGATGTGCCTTTATATTGAAAGTTTGTATCTCTAGCCCTCCCTCCTATGTTGAAAGTGGTGTATTTAAAGAGTTGGAGGTGTATGGTCATTGTAAGGGTTTGTTTATATTTAGAGTATATTTTGTGGTTAATACATGTGTTACATTGTATTTCAAAATAAAATAATATTTTTATATTTTAAAGTGTTAAATGGTACATGTTTAGTTAGATGTAAGAAAGATGTTGCGTTATATTCGACAACTTTGTGATTATTATTTATTTAATTTGTTCTCCTTTGAAATGGTATTATTAATATAGATTCATATTCAATCTAGATTTAGAGAGATAAAAAAGAAATGGAATTTCCACAAACTTATTGATGCTTAAAGATTGGAGTTAAGATGAATCTATGCTATTTTTTTTAATATTATTATTGTTGTCTTTTTTCTTTTTCTTTTTAATTTTCATTTTACGAACTTCATATTTTTTTAATTTAGTATACTAGCATTACAAATGTGACACATATTCTTGGATTGTAGATGCAACTCGCTACTCTCGACATAAAAAATCAATTTTCTATATTTGGTTGGCACATATATTGCCTCCTTTGCTAAGGGTGATTATAATTGAGCGAATTCGTGATGCCTTTTTTTATCCAATTTAGTATACTAGCATTACAAATGTGACACATCTACTTAGATTGTAGATGCACCTCACTACTCTCGACATAATAATTCAATTGGTTATATCTGGTTGGCGCATATATTGTCTCCTTTGCTTAGGGTGATTATAATTGAGCGAATTGGTGATGCCTTTTGAGGCCAATCAAATATAAAGGGTTTCACATTTGAAAATAACAAGAAAAATTTACTCTTGTCATTGTCCTTCATTGTAAAATTGAATTTAACAACAAACCACTCATTTTCTTCTATACCTTTCACTTTCATCTTTAGTAGTCTAAAATTTATTGTCATTAGTTAATGATAAAGAATCAATCATATATATCATGAGTTGGACACACCGATCACACTAAGAGGGGGGCGTGAATCAATGTGAGGGCTATTTTACACTTCTCACAAAACTTTAGTTAGCAATCACCATTCACAACATGATTACTTATTAATTCGATTCATACTTAGTTGCTTGCATGCAATAATATCTCAATGGCATACATTAACAATAAAGAGCTATGCAACATCACAATAAATAACAGAAGGAACACCAGATATATGTATACGTTTATTTTGTATTACAGACTACAATCCTTGGGTTTTATCAGCACCAACTAAAATAGAGCACCAACTCCAAGAGAACACCGACTCTCAATGCAAGACCCAACATGTGTATCTCGGCACCAATCGAGATGTGAGGAATCCAACCCTCAAGTACAAGACCCAACTTATAGACAAAAAACAATCTGTCAAACTGTACAAAAAGTCTATACCAACACAAGTGCATGAACTATGCACAACATGTCACCTCAATTTGTCTCATAAATATGGTCTGTAACTCTATAAAAGACCTAGTGTATGTGATCACAAACCTGCAAACCTTCCTTAACTTCAACAACAAGAGGCTATCATTTTCATCAAACTTTACTTTAGTCTCACATGACTAATTTTGGATTAGTCAAAAACCCTAACTTGCAATAATCATAACTTTGTACCTGTAATGAATGAAGGTCTGAAACTGGTACACAATGTTCTTCAGTGTCTTGCCTGCAATTTATCCAGGTTTCACTACTTGTAACCTCGTAACCTCCCATAAAAGGAGTTATAGAAAAAATGGAAGACCTTGTTGAATCCTGACTTTTTCTAGAGAGAGAACTTGTATAGCATGCCACGTGCAAAATATTTTTTGTATGGATCTGAAAATGGTAAAAACATACTACATACTGTACTTTTTTTTTTTGTAAATCAGTAAAGGAAACTATATTACTTCTGTAAATAATGTACAAAAAAAGGGGGGTGTTGTTGTTCTTCCAAGAGGAAACCAGAATAGCTAAACACCATACTGTCTTTTCCTGGACTAAAAGCTATAAGGTTGGGGTATTGGTTTGCCAAAAAGGAAACCAGACCAACCCTATCCAATCAAGGTTTTACTGTTGTTTCAAAAAATACTAACACCTAATACAAAACAAGACTAACAAAACCAACTACAGATTGACATCCTTCCTACTAACTCCTGAATTAGTTGCCTGTACTTGGGAAACATAAAAAATAAACTGCCTAGACTGCATAGCTATGGAACCAGGGGATGTTCCATCACTCCACCTCCCTGATATTTGTTGTCTTCTTTGGGGGAGGTAGTCCTGGTCCTGTGAATCTGGGCTGGCGCGCCATGGCCATGTGCTGGTGTTATATCCAAATGATGGACAAACCTCGGGAACAAGTGGAACTGGGTGGCTACCCTCTCCTGTTTACTCTGTTGTTTTTTCTCTATGTCCACCAGTAGTTTGAAAATGTTCTCAAACCCACTCACTCGACACTATATGTCTTCCAGTAAGGACTTCATCTCTAGTTGTTCCTCCCTGCGGGTCTCATCTCTATCGGCCTTCACCTTTCCTATTAGTATCTTAGTGACCCACACCATTTCCAAAGCGATGTGGTAGAGTGTCTCCCTGGTGCGGGTGACCCCCATGTCTCTAATCCAGTCTACTTGCTGGGCTATTTTATCCATCTCCTTGCTGCCTTGCTCCACTTTTTTATCCTCCTCCCAGCTTTCCACCGCTTCTTTCCCTTTCTGCAGGACTAAGGTTTGGTAGATTGTCGTTGCTTCCATTACATAATTCTCAATCCTCGTAATTTTCCTCGAGCTTGATGGCTTGCCCTCCCAGAGGGGTTTACCTTTCCTCATGGTGTGTTTCAAGCGCATCATGATCTTTTTATTTCCTGGTACTTTACTACTAAGCCTCTTCTCAGTGCACTCTCTTCGCTTCCCTTGATCCAAGCTGTTCTTGGAACTGTTACTATTGTGGGAGGCTAATTGCAACAAGTTGTGGACCTACATGCAGTTAATCTGGTTATAATGATTCTTCTCCGGGTACCTGTACCTCCTAATAATCGTTCCATGAGGTGGAAAACACGATCAAAATGATGCTCCAATGAGGCATTTCTTGCCATTATGCTCCCTTTAGCTCTCAAATCATCATAACCTTTCATGCCATATCTGCATTCTGTCATTTTGGATTTGTATCTTGTCCTAGGGGCTGAAATCCACACAGTGTTATCCTTTATCGCTATTGTCCTTCTCTTCTCATGATTTCCATTAATACTGCCCGTGATATCTCCCGATATGGCCTCTATATCCTTGCTATTGGTTTGTACATCCACCTGCCTTCCCTTTTCGATCTTGTTTAATCTCATCATAAGATTTGAGGGCCAAGTGTTAGGATACTCATACTCCGCTTGGGTCCCACATCGGGTCTGACTGCCCCATGTAAGCTCCAATGTGACTATCACTCCTGAAGCTTCCACTATGATCTAGATTCACCAGGTGTTCACAGTCTGATATGAGTTGACACTTAGGAATTCTGATCCACACCTCATCCTACATACTGTCCCCCCAAATCGCTCCCTCATTTGCTAATATGTCTACTAGTGCGTTTGCCAATCTTCTTATCCATCTGAATTCTATCGTGACAATGGTTTGTAAGTGCTTCAGAATTCTTTGTATAGTTTGTGCCTGATGCCAGTGTCTTATCACCTTGCCAATGCTGGTTCCACACTGAAGTCTTTTTGTTGTTTTCATCACCAGAGCCAAGTCTCCCTTAACTATGACACTTGTTAGGCCTTCTCTAATCATAATATCCAGACCTTGTTCCAAATATCTAAACTCAGTTGCATTGTTTGTGGTGCTACCAATGATAGCTACATACAGGAAAATGATATTCCCCCCACTATCTCTGAACACACCCCCCGCTCTAGCCTTTGTGGGGTTGCCTTTGGATGTGCCATTGAAATTCAATTTCAAGAATCTTATCTGAGGTGGGGACCAGATCTTAACATCACTAAGAATACGCGGGGCATGAGGGGCAGGTAAGTTAAGGCTCCATTATTTCAATTGTAACCAGAGAAGGATTCAAAGGTCTTGGGGAGACGTCATGTTTTTTTGACACGTAAAGTTCTTGCTCTGCACTGTCTCCCTTATTTGTGTTTTGATAGTGTCCACGATCTTAGAGATCACGAAACTTTTATTCCTAAAGAGTCTCTCATTTCTTTCTTTCCATATTTTCTAGATGACCATTCCAGGTGTTAACCCCCAGCATAGTTTAAACACTTCATTTTCACTGTAGAGTGCCTTCCAGTTATTTAAAGTAGCTCTAATATATCCCTTTACCCTATCCTTTTGGTGAAATCCCATTGCTACCCAGTCCTAGATCTCGATTGCGTAGGTGCACTCATCCAGAAGGTGGTCTGTTGTTTCCTCCTAGCCTTTGCAGAGGTGACATATTGAGGGTTTGTGGAATCCTCTTTTTACAAGGTTTTCCCAGGTCAATATTTTCTTCTACAGAACCAACCATTTAAAAATTTTATTCTTTTTCCAGTGAGGGTAACTCCAAAGTCGTTCCCAATAAGGTTCCATGTCTCTCTGGGCTTGGCCTGCTATATAGTATTTGGCTTCATTAAGAGAGAATTCTCCTCCATCTGTCCTCCCCCATATTAGTTGGTATTCCTCCTATGATAACCAAATCTTCATTTTTCCCACCTCCTCCTCCATCTCTTTGACTAGTTGTGCGTCCCGAGTGTTGTCTTGAGTTTGGAAATTGTCCCATATTCACCATTTTTATATCTCCTCCCTTTGTTTCTAGTACTGACTATTGGCACAGGGGAAGACCCAGGGTTCAACTCAAACAACGCACCAACAAACCCTAACTACTGGCCCTTTCAGCAACACCTTCAAAGTAGATGAAGTCACACCCGAAGTAGCAATAGGGAGGTTGCAGGACACATGTGTCTACAACCAGGGGAAATGCAAAGTGATTCCAAAACAACAACTCAACATAACCTAGAGGTTCTTTAACAATATTACACTAGTTTTGCAGAGTTAGTTATAACCTCCTATCTTTAACAGGGAATACCATAATGAAATAACCGTATAACAGATAACAAATAACAAAACATCAACCACAAAGAACAACAAGATTTATGTGGTTCACCCTCTCCCAAGGGCTACATCCAAAGAACTGTGTTTCTTGATATAATAGATGGAAAAATATAGTTCTATCTACGCACTTAGCTGCAGATTCTTCTCTTTATTTCTCTCTATCTCCCCTCCCTGCACACCCAGCTACAGGGTTGATGTTCACACCCAGTTGAAGATCCAGAATACAAAATGCTCTTACAACAAAACACTTCTATTTCTCAACAATGACAACCAATGATCAATAAAACGAACAACCCTTTAAACTCTTCTAAGCCTTTATTTATACATTACATGACTCTTGGACAACCTTAGACCAAAGTCTAGGTGTCAAAACCCTAGATCCAAAACCCTAGGTGCCAAAACCCTAGGTCCACATGACCCATGTTTTAAGGGATTTTCCAATCTGTCCTTCCTTATTCTTCGCGAGGTGCTCCAAAGCACCTATTAGTATTTTCTTTTGCTTTCTAACTTGTCCACGATCTATCTCCTTTTCTTATTTGTCTTCCTTGATCTTCTCTTTCAACGACTTGCTTTTCCTTTACTTCATTCCTTCTTTTCTGCTTCTTTAACCACTTCGACCATTCCTCGATTTGTGTGCTTCCCGCCCAGTTCGTACTTTGCCTTTCTTCTTCTTTAATATTTGCTTTCTTCCCTAGTACATAACCAAGGACCAAGAGGCCCCCAACACTGACATGTGACTCGTCCCTAGTCCCTGCAGGGTTGAACCTCTTGTATTACTTCGACTGCAAACTGCACGGAGCAGACTGCACTTTCTGCTTTGTCCCTCCCTATCATGTGAAAACTTTCTTTTTTGTGTTTGGTACTCAATTTCAACTACACTTGGCACCTAGACGCTTTTTTTTTTTTTTTTTACTGAGAGCTGTGAGGCAGCTGGTTGTCACAATACAACTTCAATCTGCTCTAATTCACTAACCCATCCTTCCATTCTCCATTAAGTGTCTTGAACTGCGCAGCTCCTCCTTCTGTAACATAGACAACTTCGAATGGTCGGAGCCAATGTGTCCTGAACTTCCCTGGATGCTTCATGAACTTGTTGTCATATACCAGAACCAAATCTCCTTGTTTGAATGCTTTCTTCTTGATATGCCTATCATGGTAAGACTTTTCTCTCTTTTTGTACCTACTGATGAAATCCTGCAATGAACCTGTCTTCCTCCAATTCTATCAACTGCGCGAGCCTATCTTGAACAACATCGGTGTCATCCATACCTGTAAATGCTGCAATTCTTAAGCTGGGCACTAAATATTCCATAGGTACCATTGCTTCCAAGCCATAAACTAACTTAAAGGGAGTTTGCATGGTTAAATTTTTACAAGTATTTCTATAAGCCCATAATACTGCTAGAATTCTCAAATCCCAATCATCTTTGTTGACACTGCAAATCTTAGTCAGCGCTATCTCCAGAATCTTATTGAAATCTTTGACTGTGCTATTCGCCTGTGGGTGGTATGGAGTGCTCTTCTGATGGTGAAATTCAAACTCTTGATTCAAGGCTTCAATAATTTTGTTAATGAAGTGTGTACCTTGATCACTCATAAGGATATTCGGGCATCCAAATATGGTTATGATATCCTCAAAAATGAATCGCGCAACTGTATTTTCACTACATTTTTTAACTACTCTTGCTTCTGCCTGTCTGGTCAAATACTCTATAGCAGTGATGATGTATTGATCTCCTGTGTGCCTTCCTAGTGGGTTGATAGGTCCCACAAAGTCAATAGCCCATTTCTCAAATGCTTGTAAGGTTGACTAAGGTGCTAAAGGCATTTCATCCCCTCTAGAAGGCTTCCCTATCCTTTGGCACACATCGCAGGCTCTGTAGTATTCCTTAGCATCGTTATGTAAAGTGGGCCACCAGAGGCTAGCTCTGAGAACCTTCTGTGCTATTTCTTTCCCTGCATAATGTCCTCCTATGATGCCTTCATGTGCTTCTGCTAGAATCAATGGTATTTCTGCCTCCATAACGCATCTCCTCAAGATCTCATCTAGTCCCATCTTATATAATTGTCCAACTATAAGTTGAAAATATGCAGCGTGGACTACCAACTGTTTCTTCTAAATAACTGTATATTCTCTAGGTGCCATTCCTATGGACATGAACTGGACTATCTCGGCGAAGTGATCATCGACTTTCTTGATGGCCAACAACTGTGCATCTGGTAGTGTATCATCCAAACTGGTAGGTTCCTCTCCATGTTCTAACTTGGATAAGTGGTCAGGTCCCTTATTCATTCTCCCCGGCTTGACCACAATCTCAAATTCATATTCCTGGAATAATAATAATCATTTTCATATTCTTCCCCCCCCCACTAGTTTGTTGACTAAGTACTTCAATACAAAATGATCAGTAAACATCTTAAAATGTCTTCCAAACAAGTAGTGTCTAAACTTTTGCAACATGTATACCATAGCTAATCCTTCTCTTTCCGTGGTAGTATAATTTATCTCAGATGTAGAAAGCTTCCTACTAGAAAGGCTATAGGGTGGTCAATCTCTCCTGCACCTGGCTGTGCTAAAACTACTCCTAATGCAATGGATGAAGCATCGCCATGAACATGGAATTCCTTACTCTAATCCGGGAAAACCAAAATAGGCGCAGTGACCATTTTCTGCTTTAGTGTGTCGAAGCTCTGTTGGCATTCCTCTATCCATTGAAACTTATTATCTTTATTTAATAGCTTCTCCATAGGTGTTGTTATCTGTACATAACCCTTAATAAACTTTTTGTAGTACCTAATGTGTCCCAATGTAGTGTGCAACTGTCTAACTGAAGTAGGAGGAGGTAGATCAACAATGATAGTGATCTTGGAAGGATCTACCAACAACTCTTGCTTACATACAATGTGTCCTAACAACACTCCAAAAGGTGAAAATAAAATACACTTCTTCAGGTTCAGGGCAATTTGACATTGCTTGCACTTGTCTAACATTAATCTCAAACATTCAATATGATTTTTCAGTAGGCTAAAAACAGTCCAATCATCAAAGTATGCTTTAAAAACTTGTGTAAAAACTCCTTAAATTCTTCGACCACCACCCTGGAAAAGATGGCTGATGCATTCTACAAACCAAAAGGCATCACAATGTACTAAAAAGAGCCCCATTATGTTGAAAATGTGGTCTTATGTCTGTCCTCCTTAGCAATTCTGATATGGTGATAACCTAAAAATCCATCTGTGAATGAATACACTTCATGTCCTCCTACATTATCTAGAACCTCATCAGTAAAAGGTGTAGGAAATGGATCATGTAAACATGCATCATTCAATTTCCTTAGATCTACACAGATTCTGATTTCTCCTGACTTCTTATCTTGGAACACCATAGGGATGATTCATTCAGATTCTTCAATTGGTTCTATGATTCCTGCTTCCAACATTCTATCCAATTCAATCTTAACTTTCTTCTTGTACTTAGGATTCAATCTATAAGTTCTCTACTTGACAGGCCTTGCATCTGGTTTCAAAGGAATCTTAATTTCTCCCATGGGTCCTTTTATGCCCTTCATGTCTCTAAACTTGGTTGGAAACAAGTCCTGATACTCAAGCAATAGTTCTGTAATCTTACTAATAGTAGCATCATCCCATTAATCTCCAACATTTGCCAACTTAGGTCCCTGCTTTGTTCTAATATTAACCTTCTTAATTTTAATAGGCTTCCCAATAAAAGGTAATTCGATCCCTGGCCCTTCTATGTCCTTTTCCTAAATACTTGATTCACATCTCTACTCAACAGAGGATCTATTCTCCCAATTTCATACTGTCTTATTAGGTATTGTAGTTCCTGCACAACTCTTTAATCTTTAATCAAATTGATACAAGTATACAATAAGTCCAGAATATTTCTTACCTCTTTCCCTTGTCTAGCTAGGGTAGACTGGTAAAATGTTGGAGGCATTTCACATTCCCTTACCTCTGGTTGTGCCCTATATGAAGAAGCATGTCCTCCTACAAATTCTCTTCTTGCTTCTTAAAAAATATGCTTTTTTTTCCTTGGATCAAACAATGGTGTATTCTCTGAAGCTCTTCTGATCCCTGATCCATATGTGCTCTTTCCTGGAGTCACCCTATCTTCTCCTGTAACAACGCCTCCTCTAGTGATGAAAACAACTTTGGGATCCTCACCAAGAGGTTCCGTTGATATTAGTTGTACTTGCTAGTTTCCACTTCGTCTCTCCTGAAATTTTGCTAACAATACGGTACAGTCTTCAATGACATGGTCAAATGAATTACAACAGATGCAAGTAGTACAAGGGTTTTGACATTCCCTTTCCAAATGTCCTGGCTGGGCACAGTTATAGCAAATGATCTGACCTCTACCTCGACCCATTCCTCTTCCTTGTCCTTTTCCTCTGAATCCACCGCGGGGGTTGAAGTTTCCTCTTTCCGAGGAATTGAACTGCACAGTGTTTCCTTTTGAATGCATTTCTCCTTGAATCCTATATGTATCCCTTGACATTTCATACATGAGGTCATAAGCTCTACAATCCTTCTCATCATGCCCCACATATTTACAAAATGTGCAATAAAGATTGGTAGGTGTCTGGACATATTTCTGCATATAATAACATTCATCCGGGCGATGTCTATTTCTACATACCTCACACCATGTTAAAGTATCCTACTTCAAAGGGTTAGTTTCTCTAGAGGCAGAGTATTCATTAAATAAAGGAGACTGATCTTTGTTATGGCCCTCTGCTTTACATCTGATACACCAGATATCTTCTCTTTTCTCTTTTCCTTTTTCCTTCTTCATATCTTCAACCTATAAAGATAAACTAGTTAACTAATTCAAAATCTGGCTCATACCTAGACTGGATTCTCCTACAGGGGATGCTTCTAGTTTCATGGCGATGTCCAATGATTCAGCCTGCAAAGTGACCTTCTGTTTCATCAGAGGAACTCTAATGTGTGGTAGGAAGGAAGTGATGAACCATTCCTTATTATGTTCATCTGGAATCTGAAAACTTAAATGACCTGTCAAGGTCTTAAACCTATGATCAAACTCCCAAACAGGTTCAGTCACCTTTTTCTTGATTTCCTTCAACTCTGTAATGCACCGTGACTCTGACTTAGGCTTCTTTAATTTTTCACTCAAAGCAATCTTAATGTCACTCAATGGTTTAGGGTGTATAGATCCTGTAACAAACTTCATGTACCAGGTCATGGCGTGGTCCCTCAAGGTAGTACTAAACTGATCTCTCTTAACAACTTCGTCAGTGACTTGCTTAATGCTCCATACAACTTCTTATAATAACCAATGATGGTCTGGATCTTTAGATCCATCTCCCCTAAAAACAGGTAGCCTCATTTCATCTGCCATGGAATTTCCTAGGTTTCTCGACTGAGTATGTACTAAACTTCTCGTAAAAGTTCTCTGGGTGCTCTAATTACTCTGGTTACTTGATGCTGCTAAAACAACAGGAGGAGTAATATTACTTACTTTGATAGTAGGCGCAGTACTTGAATTTTCTGGTTCTCCTTGGTGAAGTTCTTCAGTCTCTACTTCCTCTGCCCTTGCGGATTCTGAATGCTCTTCGTCTGATAGCTCTGCCTCTTCTCCACTGTAGAATCCTTCGTCTCCGTAACTCTGCTTAAACAGGTTCTCAAGAGGAACCTCCCTGAATGATTTCCCACTGCGCGTGTGTCCAGCCTTTGTGTCACTGTCGCTGTCTGAATTCTTGAACATTAGCTTTAAAATCCAACTGATTACTGTATCTTCAAGATATTCTTCTCATGCAATAGCATCTTAATATTCAGCTTCAAAAAGTGTAGAAAATTTCCTCTAGGTCCCTTGAAGAAATATCCCTCTACTTGACTATATGATTCCACTCTGTCAATAACAAAATCAGTAATGTACCCTCCAATAGTGATATCAAACCAGAGATCTACTACTCTAGACATAGAGTTATCAACTCTCTTGAATTTCTTGATCAATGCCGCGGTTCAAACCGCATGTGGTCTAGATATGATTTCAAACTGGGTGTCTTCTAGTCTGGCTAACCACTCGTATAGCTCTTTATGAACTCCTATAAAGAAAATTTCATGCACGTTAGTGAAGATGTATCTTCCCAACCAGTCTTCTGTACTAAGGCTAGGGTCCTTGTTCTGAGCTACGATGAAGTCCCTTTCTTGTTCTTGTATCCAGCTCTGAATTTCTGTCTTTGATGGAAACCACCTTGACATTCCCTCAAGAAGATCCCGGTCCCGACAACAGAACCATTTGTTGGCACAGGGGTAGACCCAGGGTTCAACTCAAACAATGCACCAACAAACCCTAACTA
>JASDQU010435495.1:101922-113475 GCA_032191745.1 Picea mariana | reverse complement strand
TTTTCCGTACAGAAACACGCCTTACAGCACCTGGACCCGCATTTCCTACAACTTAGGTGGGAACCAAGTGCAAGTCTTAGGAAAATTTCGTGGAATAGACACCATCCTTCAACTCCCCGGGGGCCTCTCAGCCGAAGGATTCCAAATTGAATGCTGTAAGCTGGCTACTTTTATTGATATTCTCCCAGACTCGGGATGGGAAAACTTGCTGCATCGGCATAAGAGGAAATACCACAAAAGAAAATATGGCCAAACCAAGGTCACACTTCTTACATGAGTAATAAACTATTTCCATTGGCTCATACTGTTCTTAGTCATAGATAGATAAATAGCTTAGTCTTTGAAAGGATGTTAGCTGAATATATTTTTATTATTTGATAAATTTAATAAGAAGATAAAGATGTGACGTGTATTCTTTCTATATCCCCAGAAAATATCTGATTTAGGCTCAGTTCTTCCTACCCAAAAAATTCAAGGCCGAAACAACCAACCTCCATTTTTTCAAGCAGTTCTTTCAACTTTTCACGCCGACGGCGCCTGCCATTATCTTCTCCATCACCCTTTTCTTCTGCTGCTAGTTTGTCACTTTCGGCAACAAGTTCAGAATTGCAGTTTTCACAGTGAAAACTATCCTCAGTAAAGCTGATCAGTTGCAGTGCATCCAAGGCTGAATACCTACAGATATTAGAAAAGGCCACACAATATAAGCATGAAGATGTTGGACCTTTCAGAATGATTACAAGAAGTATTGTAGGGGATTGTGATTTTATAAAAAGTCGGAAGATAATGCAGAGTTGTAGGGTCATCAATAAAGTATAACATGCAACATTCATGTCATTAAAAGTAACAAATCACATGCCTGCGACTGCAATTAGGGCAGATATATTCCTGAAGTGTATTCCTGTCCTCTAGTTCATCTTTCAGTCTTTTCTTCATCCGATGGATTCTGTATCTGACAACATCATAAGTCTAAAACCAAGGTGCTTAATTAGTTCCTCAAAAGATAACTTCACAAATGAGTGAAATTAGATAGTGAGTAAATACTTCTATTCAAGTACCAAAAAGAATGATCAGTCTCTCAAAGCATGAGTCCAATGAAGAGATAATATGTTTATGAGAAACCCTTGCTTTTAAAAAAGTTGTGTTTATGCATGATTATGCTGTACAATAAGATAGTAAACATTTGGGTACTCAGAAGTATATTTCAGTTATGAATCTTCTGAAAACAAGTTGAAAAAGATTCTAAGTGGAAAACAAAACAGTGGCAAACACTTGGAATGAAAATCTTTTTTGAACGTTATGGATTACTTACAACATTTACTTGAACAAATTACAGAAAAGTTGAGCACATAAGTGTCTGAGTCAATAAACTGAAACACTTATGGAAACATGATACTTTTGTTTAATGTCTAATCATATCTGTGAAATAAATAACCTGTTGAGTTCTTACCATCAAAAGCATCCCCCAACGTCACAAGAATAGGTCAATGTTCTACTTGCACACAAGGCATTTTCTAATTAGTGCAAATTGACTTTGAAATGCAAATGGATGTAGTTTCAGCCAGAACATCAAAATAACAGTTGATTTTTAAGAGAATAGATGAAGAATATACACACAATGGGAAAAACAGAATCATATCTGACGCACAAGAATCTACCAAAGCACTGGAACAATGATGTAAAATCACCCATAGACCAGAAAAGTAAGTATATCAATATAGTACACTTAAATGAAAAAAAAAGGTGGCAGTAACTTATTTGCTTCTGACCTAATCAATCTCTAACAATATGTAGAAGGAAAGTTTTGAGAGTTATGTGAGGCCCAATGAAAACGTCTCTATTTTGTGGTACAGAAACTAGAGAAACAAAAGCAAACAATTCATGGAATATAATCCTCCCAGAACAGCAGAGACTGACAATGCCCAAATGAATGTCTGGATAAAAGGTTAAAATTGAGACAAGACATTTAGGTCAGTTTAATAAAGTTAAATCATGTCAACATAAATTACTGATTAAATAGCTGCCATCAAAAGTACACGTAAGCAAAAACTTCTTAAAGTCTTGCTGACAGACTACAATTTGGAAACAGGTGTGCAAGAAAAGGGTAATGAATCAAAATCAAGAATATAGAGGAAATGGAATAGCCCCAAATAGATAATTCTCGTAACAAACGAAAGTTTTGAAAATTTCTACCAAAAAAGGACATAAAGAATTAAGAACAAGAATTTACAGGATTACCTCATGGAATGGCAACAAGAAAGGAAAAAAGGATTCCAATTAAAACATAAAAGTAAATAATAAATGCATGAAAACTGATTCCCACTGATGCATTATATGCGAATAAACATACCAAAGTGCATTGGATTGATGTCTAGAATAAAACAAGAAGCAAGAAATGAAGCAAAAACAACTGTGTATGATGCCATACAATACAACAAATATTTTTTCCAAGGGCAGGATCAAACAAGAAATGCTTAAGTGTAAGGGTAATGAAGAAATAAAAGGAACCAATTGATGGGTCCTGTGAAAGCTAATTTCTACCATCTTAGAATGAAAACAAACGCTATAAGAATCACAAGAAAAATAGCAGAGTAATATAATAGTAATTCAACAATGTGGAAAAATAGGCATTACAAATTGTGAAAACAATTTAAAATGATTCCATGGTTATGAAATCTATCAAGACAAGTACAGAAAAGTGCAACATAATTTTGGAACTGCCTGTAGCACCCTAGGAAACTACTCTAAGAACCAGGATATTAATCAGAAGCAAGCAGCCCACACTTGAGACATGCAAAGAGCCAAACAATAAGTGGCATCATTTTATACGGCAGCCCTACTCTTGCAAGGGGCTACTGGAGGACAGGTCAGTCTGCTTGGATCATAAAACCCTAGACATTGTCATATGGTGGTATGAAGATCAGTACCAAGTAATTCAGGCAAACTTAATTCAATAGCAATTTTTAAGTTGAGGGGATATCCCTTCTTTTGTCCATTACCTTGGTAACCTTCAGGCCGAAAGGATGTCGATAGGTTTTCTGGCTATCAAGTAGAAAGGATATCCCTTGTTCAATGAATTGTTGAGATCTGGGTACCTTGGAAAGTGGTCCCCTTGTGGTATTAGGCCTCTAACCACAAGAGGGAGATGTTTGTACCATTGTGCCATGTACTTTATGTCTAATTTCACTTTGACTTAGGAGATTTAAGTCAAAAGTAAAATTTAGTCATTTTAGCCTAAAGTGACTAATTATTCACTAAGTGGGTGAATGAGGGGGCATAAAGTGAACTTAGAGAACTTAACCCAAAGTGGGTTTTGAGTTGAGGTTCTTTTGGAGAGATCTCAACCATTGATTAGGGATGGCTTGGGATGATCCTAGCCATCCATGCTTTAGGTTTCCTTATGGAGGTTCAAGAGGAGTGCAAGGGGCAAAGGGAGGCTTATTCACTCATTTGTTCACTAGGAGAGCTAGAGAGGAGCAATGGAGATGGGAATGGAAGCATTGAGAGAGGGAAGCTTTGGAGGCTTAGACCCTTGTTTATTTATGGTGATTAGTATTGCTTGGAGGAGGGCACACACTAGGAGGAGGTTGCACATCTAGCAGGCACTAGGAGGCCTTGTCCGATCTCAGATCTGTTTGGTTCATGCTTGAGGAGGCGCACAATTGTTGGTTTGTGTGCAAGGGATTCTTCATTGGGGCAAGGAGGAGCTTGGGTGCTTCAGTTTAGTGGATAGAGCAACAAGGAGAGAGGGACGCACTTATCTAGGCGCATTCATCTTGGAACCTGTGCTACAAGCTTGAGAGGAGCTTGCTATCATACCAGGTTTTCTTGTATTGTATTCCTTGTTGTATTCATTGCTTGAGATCATCATTATATATACTTTCATTCCACACTAGTTTTCCCCAGGGGGGTTTTATCCAGCGTCATGTTGACCAAAAATTCCTGTGTCCTATTTTCATGCATTCTTAGAGTGTAGATCAGCTTATTTGTGTTGTAAAGATTTAGAGGAGTGTTACTTGTTTTGAGATATATTGCATGTGCTAACCACCAGTTCGAAAACACTTGCAAGGGCACCTCAAAAGAGCACTTAACCATCAGTTTGGGGGCAGAAAAGTACTTGACTTTTTGCTGTCCTGAAACAGCCGCAAAGGACAGTTTCAGAGACATAACTTAGAGTCCAACAAGAGCTCATCTGACATGTCTGTTGGGCACCTTCATAGTACCTCAGTTTTCTACATGGTATCAGAGCCTTGGTGGCTAAGTTTGACTGATTTATAGAGCATTCAGTGGGCAGTTTTGTGGGACTGTTTTGGACATTTGTGGACAGCCTCTTTTCACACCTGTGCTGACATTTGTGAGGTTGTAGTTGGACAGCCTCTTTTCACACCCGTGTTGACAGGAGTGAAGTTGTACTCGCTTGCAGTGTGTAGCATCAGTGTGAGTTTCAGTGGACAACCATGTTTGTATCTCAGATGAGAGCAGGGGATAGGCTAGACGGAGCTAGCAACTGGTCCCCTTGGAAGATCACGATCATATTCGTCTTGGAGGATCTTTAACTATGGAATATAGTTCAAGCTCCCGTGGTGATTCCTCTTGCACCTGCTCCATCTCCATTGTTGGATGCAGATTTCAGGAAGAAGAACACCAAGGCAAAGAGGACTATTTGTGATGCGGTGAGGGACCACATCATACCCCACTTGATTGGGAAGGACTATGCCTTTGAGATGTGGGCCTCCTTGTGCAAGTTGTACCAGGGACCCAATCAGAACAGGAAAATGGTTCTGCAGGACAAGCTCAGGAGCATTCAGATGCTCGATTCAGAGTCAGTGACATCATACCTTAGTAAATTTACACAATTTCGAGATGAGTTGGCCGCAGTCGAGGAGATTGTGGATCCTGACTTCTTGGTGAGGACATCTTTGAACAACTTTTCCAAACCTTGGGGTTCATTTGTACGAGGCATTGTATCCCGGGAGGTCATGCCTACTTGGGAGAGACTTTGGGACGACTTCGTACAGGAGGAGTTGAGATGCAGCTCAGGATCTTCAGGACAACAACGTATATCAGAGGGTGATGAGGATCTTACTCTTTGGACTAAGGGCAAGAAGAAGACCGGCAGGGGTGGTGCTAGACAGGGTCCCAAGGGAGGGGCCAAACCATAGCACAGTGGCAGTGGGAGAGAGAGAGAGACATGAGCACAGTGAGATGATTTCCTTGTGGAGAGATGGGGCACTATGTTGGACAGTGTCCCAAGAAGAAGAAGCAGCAGGATGTTACGGCAGGGACAGCAGAGGAGCATGAGTTCATTGCTCAGTTTGAGAGGGAGTGTGCTTTTGTCAGTTGATTCACCATCTAGCGGTCGGTGGGCAGACAGAGTTGTGGAGGTCCCATGGACTCAGAGTATTGATTCAAAGGAAGCTCAGACTCAGCTTTCGAGGACACCACATTCAGGGATGACTGGTCCACCGGGGACAGCTTCAGTTTCAGAGTTGTTGAGCAGACAGTTAGTTGGTGCAATGGCTTCAGAGCATCAAAGATTGATGAGCATGAGCAGGGCGCCAGAGAGGTTTGAGCCTCACTTGGTTATGGAGACGAGTATATCAGCTTCATGTGCCACTTCAGGTGGTAGTCACTTGGTGAGAGACCAAGTTGAGGACCTTGGTGAGATGCCAAGGTCCAGAAACTCTTGGTGAGATGCCAAGATATGAGACTCNTGAGGTGCATCTCTAAGTCTTCAAGACAACAACATACACCCGGAGGGGATGAGGATCTTTCTCTTTGGACAAAGGGAAAGCAGAAGATCAGTTAGGGTGCAAGACATGGTCCCAAGGGAGGGACCCAGCCACCAGAGAGTGGCAATGGGAAGAAGAAGGACATAAGAAAAGTGAGATGCTTTTCTTGTGTCGATATGGGGAACTATGTTGGAAAGTGTCCCAAGAGGAAGAAGAAGAGGTAGCAGGGTGGTATGGCAGTGACAGTTGAGGAGGAGGAGTTCGATGCACATTTTTCAAGGGAGTGTACATTCATCAATTATTTGTCAGTTGATACACCATCCAACGTCAGGTGGGGAGACATAGTTGAGGAGGACTTATTAACTCAAAGTAGTGATTCATAGGGAGCTCAGACTCAGTTTTTTAGGACACCATCTTCATGGGTGACTGGTCCACCTAGGAAAACTTCAGTTTCATATTTTTCGAGATAGAGGGTTGGTGCAGGGCATTCAAAGCATCATATATTGATGAGGAGTAGAAGCAGGGAACCACAAAGGATTGAGCCTCACTTGGCCATGGAGACAGGCAGATCATCTTCAGGATCCACTTTCAGTGGAAGTCACTTAGTGAGAGGCCAAGTTTAGGATCTTGGTGAGATGCCAAGATCCAAATACTCTTGGTGAGATGCAAAGAGGGAGATACTCTTGGTGAGATTCCAAGAGATAGACTCTTGGTGAGATGCCAAGAGTAGTGATCGTTGGCGATATGCTAAGAGGTAGAAATCCTTAGTGAGAGACCAAGGTTGAGGATCTTGGTGAGATGCCAAGACCTACATACTCTTGGTGAAATACCAACAGATGTGACTCATATTACATTCCAAGAGTATAGGACCTTAGTGAGACACCAAGGAGAGGATATTGGTGATATTCCAAGACCTTGAGACCTTTGGTGAGATGTTGAGGGAGACATATTTGGTGAGATGCCAAGATCTAGGTGATCTCAGGTAGGTGGATATGGACTTCCATCTAGAGATCAGGAAGGTCGGAAAATCAGTGTCAAGGCAAGTTAATTATATCAGTGTAAAGAAAGGTCAAGCAAATCAGAGACAAAGGGTACATCCATACTCACCTAGGCCTTGCCAGGAGGCAAGGAAGTCCACATCTAGGATGAGATTGATTGGTGAGAAACACTTTCCTCAGTAGGAGAGAGTGTTGAGTTTTGGTGTACCTTGGGAAGTGGTTCCCATGTGGTTTGGATCCTCTAACCACAAGAGGGATTTGTTGGTACTCTCGTACTTTGTACTTTATGTCTGATTTCACTTTGACTTAGGAGATTTAAGTCAAAAGTGAAATTTGGTCATTTTAGCCTTAAGTGACTATTAATTCACTTTGTGTGTGAATTGAGGGACATAAAGTAAACTAAGTGAACTTAACCCAAAGTGGGTTTTGAGTTGAGATTATTGTGGGATGATCTATACCATTGATTAGGAATGGCTTGGGATGATCCTAGCCATTCACTTTTAGGTTTCCTTATGATTTTCTCAAGGAGGGTGCAAGAGGCCTAAGGAGGCTCGTTCACTCTTATGTTCACTTGGAGAGCTTGGGGAGGAGCATGAGCATGAGGTTGGAGTCATTGGAAGAGGGAAGATTGGGCACTTCTATTCATGGAGGAGTTATGGGAGCTAGGGACCCTATTATTTAGTGGTGATTGCACTTGCTTGGAGGAGGGCGCACACCTAGCAACGAGGAGATACACTTGGAGGATGTCATATTTTTTTGTTTCAATGGAGAGGTAGCACACAAGAGCACATTTGTGTGCAAGGGATTCTTCTTCAGAGCATCCAGGGTCAAGGGTGCTTCACTTCAGTGTATTTGGCAACAAGAGGAAGAGGTGCACTAGTCTTGGGCACGTTTCTTCTTGGTTTCTTTGGAAAGTCTCGAGAGGATATTTCTTTGTATACAGGTTCCATCATATTGTATTTCTTTTTGTATATCATGCTTTAGACATCACTTATATATACTTCCATTTCAAATGGTTTTTCCACCATGGGGGTTATCCAGGGTCATGTTGACCAAAAATACATGTGTTCATTTCATGCATTCTTAGAGTGTAGATCATATTACTTGTGTTGTTAATATCTAGAGGAGTGTTGTTTGTTTTGATTTATATTGCATGTTCTAACTTTGGGTTACAAAAACACTTGCAAGGGTACCTCAAAGAACACTTAAAACCTACAATTACTATGGGAAGAAAGTTATTGAAATGTTTGTTGTCCTAAAAACAGCAAAGGACAATTTTGAAGATTGAAACTTAGAGTCAATCTCAAGGTCAAAGACAGACCTTAGTTGACATCCACATAGGACCTCAATTTTCTACACAAACCCCCCTTTATCTCCCTTCTCTTGTGGAATCATAGCCCCCCGTGACTCTATCCTTAGCTCTTTACACTCAGTTTTGTATATTATTTTTATTATTTTCCATGCACAATGTTTACATATTACATTTTCATTCATCATATATACAAACACATAAAATCATAAAATTTTATTTTATTAATTAAATATATCTATTATCCTCTTTCCATGCAGAATGTTTACATATTACATTTTCATTCATCATATATACAAACACATAAAATCATAAAAAAATATTTTATTAATTAAATATATTTATTATCCTCGAGTTAGGAATTGAACTTTTGGTGAAAAACTGATTTCTAACTTTCTACCATTAGATCCAACTCCTTTGGGATCCTCTTTTTTCACTTTCATTCAAATTATATTTAAACATATATAAATTTCTTCTTAATAAAATTTCAAAATTGTTATTAACTAAAAATATATTTTAATATTATTTTCTACTCACTTTATATTTAAAAATATTTAAATTTCTTTTTAATAAAATTTCTAAATTTTTAATTTTATTAATTAAAAATACAATAATAAATCAATATTATTGTATATAAATAAGTTATACATATTTACAATATTGATGTGAATTCTTTAAAATTTATAATCTTTTATCACATTAATCATATAATTTCTGATTACATTAATCATAAATGAAGATTAATACATAAAATACATTGATGTGAATTTTTTAAAATTTATAATTTCTGATCACATTAATCATATAATTTCTGATAATATTAATCATAAATGAAGATTAGTACATAAAATAACGTATTGGTAATATGAAATATTAATATAGACAAGAAGATATCATACTTATTATTAAATAAAATTTAATAGGAAAAGATGATATAAAATGTATAATCTATTTGAGTTTCATTGTTTAAAATAATATAAAATGTATAATCTTTTTTAGTTTCATTGTTTAAAGTGTTAAAAATTTTATAATTCAATTATTATTGAAGGTATTTTATAGAGATATTTATGTGGTACAAATAATTTAAAATATATAAATTGAGATATATTCAATTTCATAATTTAATAATGAATATTTTTTATTAAAACATGTGGAAAAAAATAAAAATGTATGTATATTTTTTTTCATAATAATGAGTGGATTTTGTATTATAAAAAGCTATGGTGAAATTAGGCAAAGAGTAAAATTTTGGCCACAATTAATTGATAAAAAAACATAGTTCTTTAAACAAAATTTCCTAGTAGAAGCTACCCTAATTCAATATGAATAGTTATAATGCTATATAAAGTGAAACAAAAACACAATTACATAACAATATGTTGTAACAATAAAAGTAATAAACTATAAATTTTATCCATATGGATCTACTTGAGTCTAGCTTAATATCCTTCATAACCATATTAAGGATACATAAGGGTGGAAATCTAAATTCAATTTAAGGGTTGTGACCTAGATACAGATGAAGCATAAAAAAACTATACTATAAAATGGATCAACCTCACATTAAATCATAGTATATCATATAAAGGAAACAAAAAACAAAGAAACTATAGCCATGAAATGAAATAGACAAGTTTAAAGAATGTGAATTTTAATCCATATCTAATAGAAAGCAATACATTTCACTATTGAGGAAGATAGCTCCATAGGTTCCTCCTTGGGATGGGTTATTTGCTTTCCAAATATGTGTTGTTTGCTTTCCAAATATGTGTTGATCCTCTCTCTTGATTTTAAGTATCTTGGATATGCAAAAAAAACTATAAGACAAAATAGTTCTCTTGAGTTCCAAGGCAATTTAATTTCAGTAACATGTACTTACAATGTGTGGATGCATTATGAAATGGAGAGACCTCCTAATTTTTATAAGAAAAATACCCTTTGATATGGTTATAGTAAACAATTATCAGTTGATCAATCAAAACTAGAGATAATAATTAGGGTTTAGATATATCTACTTAAGGTTTTCTAATTTTTTGAAAAATTATGGACAAACATTGTCAAAATCAAAGCTTTTACGACCATGTGCAGATTTGGGGTAAAAAGTACACTACCCAAGTTAGAGCTGCTTGGGTATTGATTTTACGACCATGTGCAGATTTGGGGTAAAAAGTACACTACCCAAGTTAGAGCTGCTTGGGTAGAGTTTTGGGCGCGATTTTTACACATTAGTTTTATGAGGTCTAAAGGAGGTGGAATGAGTGGTAGATATAACAATTGACCTAACTTGACATCATATTATATTTATGGCTCATAACTATGTTTATTATTAATCCCTAAAACACTTCATAGGATACTTCAATTATAATAAATATATTTTCATATTTTCTTTTCCATTCTCATTCTTCATTCTGCTTTTGCTTTTTTACCATCCAAGTTATTCCTATGAAATAAGTTAGGATACTTCAATTATAATAAATATATTTTCATATTTTCTTTTCCATTCTCATTCTTCATTCTGCTTTTGCTTTTTTACCATCCAAGTTATTCCTATGAAATAAGTTACGTTATCCTCTGGACGTTATCCTCTGGTTGAAACAAAGATCGAACTTCCTCACTTTTATTTTTATATATACCGATTGAGTATCCATCGAATCCTGCTTTTTAACTACCCAAGTTATTCCTTTAAAAAATATTACCATATTCCTCGTTGAAACAACCTCGACCTTCCTCTATATATATATATATATATATATATATATATATATATATATATATTTTTGTTTTTTGAGTATCCCATCCAATCCAGTTGCCGTTCTCAAGTTCTGTGCGCTCGTCCATTATTCAGTCTACTTTTTGTGCAGCTGCCAATACCAGAGAGATTGGGATGACGAGAAACTCAGTAGCTCTGTTGGGTCTATTTTCAATTTTTGTTACTAGTTTCATCTTTACAGTGGTGAGAGAGCTGATAAAAAGCCAGGAGATAGAGATGAGAAAGTTGATAGAAGACCTGTCATTTATAGCTGACCATCCTCTGCAGGTTGGCATGATGATGATACTTCTGATCATTTTGTTCTCTTTTAAAATGAAATGGGCAGCAACTTTGTTATGTATATTTTCTATTATTTTCATTTCTTTTTATGAAACAATAGGCGAGTTAATGGGCGAATTAAGAGAGACTGTGTCTTATATAGCTGCCCATCCACGATTGTTTTGGACCTTAATCACGATTAAGATCATTGCGTTGCTTTGGTTCATTTCTGAAATGCAGAAAAGGTTATCTGAACGTCCTATTTCTGTTATACGGAAAAGGATTTCTAAATCTCCTTCTTTTTCTGATATACGGAGAAGGATATCTAAATCTCCTGCCACCTCTGGCAAGTAAGAGCAATGTTTCATATGGGTAATTTATAGAAGGGAAGATGGTAGATATCGTGGAACCTTGAGAGATTCAGTCAACTAAACTTCTACCTCTGGCGAGTAAGAGCAATGTTTCATATGGGTAATTTACAGAAGG
>JASDQU010435495.1:65471-75806 GCA_032191745.1 Picea mariana | reverse complement strand
TGGTAGTAGTGGGCGTAAGATGGCATCTTTGGGAAGAATCCTTCCAAATATTTCTGTGTTGTTTTCCCTGTAACCTTAGACTAGCCTAGGATTCCTTGCCTTGGGGTGGAGCTCAGTCCCAGCTCGGGGGTGACCCACTGTCGAGATGGTGAGCAGTGTGGTCTAAGGCTGGGAGGTTCGTGGAAGGCCTGCACTTGGTTGGTGGATTTCTCCACTATTATAAGATAAGTATCTAACTATGTTCTTATCACATTTTGCATGACTGTGCTACATAAATTATCATGATTTATGTTGTGTCTATGAATCGTTGTTAAACACTATGGATTGTTTAATCGTAGCAGTAAATTATATGTTTTACTCTGAGTTAAATGTATTTCTTTACTTGAATGCATGCGATTATATAATGCCTGTACGAATTATGTAAACGTGTGTGTACAGATTGTTACATAGTGCGTTATAAGCTCTGGGTAAGAAAAAGGTACACTACACTTTTGAACAATCATGAAATCTCTATCCTTCCTAAGATTAGCCTTCACTACAAACTCATAAATCCTATGGGTTCAGTTCCTCGCACACCTTGCGGATTTCTCCAGATGTATTTTCTCTCTCAGTGAAATCTCTCCACCTCTGTGCACTCCTTGCAATAGATAATTTTCCAATCTCTCCTTAGATGAACGAGTCTAACAAATGACTCATCCTATGCACCTCCTACGCAGTTTCTGTGCATGCCTTGCACTCTTACTGAGAGTAAAACCCCAATATCCCTCCTGAGATTTTCTAATATTAACTCAAAAACCTGTCAACACACTCCTTGCGGACTAAAACTGCACTCCTTGCAGGTTTTCTCATGAAGATAAACAATTGAAACTTATTGTTTCCTCACAAAGTCACTCACTCAATAGTCATAATCATAAATAAACACTTAACAACCAATGAAATTAAATAAACAACATACCATTCATAAAATGAAAATAGTGAACATAACACACCATGAATTTGGATCAAAGTCTTCTCTGTTATATTAAATTGAGTGCTCTGTACATAAGGGGTTTCAACAACTCCCACAATGCTCTCTAAAACATCTCTCTCTTCATACCGCAACCACCCAACTAATAATCAAACATATAGTTTACATATTCTTTTACAAAGAGGATCTCATCGAGCTTTCCCTCCAACCATCTAAGTGCTATCTTATCAAATTAAGACTATTAACTACTAAGGCTTCATACAATAAATGATAGGCATAGATAGATAAGATAAAAATGCTACAGATCTGTATTGTCCATAAATACAATGACATAATTACAATCCTCTTCGATCTTGCATTAAGGTTTGCCTTCTTGTTTTTTTAATGATCCTTTAATTACATTGACATAAAAAAAATTGAATTTGCCACGTCCTTCAAGCTTTTGATTTCCTCAAAATTTGCATTGGCCGTTGATTTTTCTCCTCGAGGGCCTTAGGTATGGATGCTCCTGCATCAAGTCCCATTTTCTAGTTTTCGGCCGAAATAATCTTTTGGATGAAAAACTAAATTCTAACGAAATCCATCAAAATTTAAACGGTTTCCAAGATTTTCGACCGAAAAATCTTTTTTTCGGCCGAAAGATGGTTGAGCGAATTCTGTTGGACAGAAAAAATGAAAAGACATGCTGTATTGTTTCATTTCATGTCAAATTGTATAAATATTCTTTCGGTCGAACACATTTAACACAATTCATCGCTTGTTTCATGGTTTTCTAGAGCACCTAAATAAAGTTTCGAATCATCTTTTTCATTTTTTTTGAAGAAGGTAATTGATGTTCGTTCAAGTTTTTATTGGAATAAAAATTTATATATTGAAAGATAAATGTTGAGAATGTTTTCAAGGTGAAGCCTTTGTTGAACATAAATTTTACAGATAACTATACTTATGGGAAACAAAAGTTTGTGCAAGAGCAAATTTTATAACACTCGAGATGAAACTCACCACAACGATCAAACGAAAGAGCATTATTGGAGAAATAAACGAGAATGTGCAAATATTGAAGAAAGAAACAATGATAATGTAAATAGATATTTTCAACAAGAAGAAGTCCAACTAGGTATGCATGCACTTATTGTCTATATTAAAAATATAGAATTCAAATTTAAAATATTGTTTAATATAATTGATTGTAATTACAATTTGATGTTTTTTAAAAAACATAAATATATTTGTCTCATAACGTCGATGAAAACGTTGAAACTGAAATTGAAGCAGAAGCCAAATCACCTATAGGTATGTACATAAATTTAGATAATATAAGATTAACACTTGTAGATAGTTTAGTGAATTTATGTTCAGGTTTTGTTTTTTAATATAAACTTCAAGTTGAAATATGAAGGAGAATATATCAACATTGATGATGAAATATTAAAAAATGTTGATACTGATAAATTTGGGAAGAAATAAGCTAAGCATTATATAAGATATCGAACTAAGAATATGTATAATACGTTTTTCAAAGATGAATCAGTAACAGTACTTACAAGCTCAACTTTGACTTTGTCTAATAAAGTCAAGAAAGTTAAAAGAAGCTATATCATTATTGGGTATTCAAAAGTCGACAAAAGATACAAAGGTGAAACATAATGTCTTTGACAATATACCTAGTGTATTAAAATATTTTGGAAAAAAAAAAGATGTCAGTGTTGCATGTAGAGTGATACAAAAATTAGTTGTTTCATCTAGGAATATAAAAGATCGTTTGACACAACACAAGGCAAAAACGATGGGAACATCAAGAAAACAATTGTACAAACATAGAAAATTTTGATTGCAAATAGATGCAAATGATGAACTAGCTTGTTGGATAGTGATTTCTAGACAACCCTACAAACATAGACTTGAAGAAAATGTTAAAGAATTGGCCTATAATTGTTGGTTGAAAGAATCTCGTGTTTCACCACATACAAGGGATGTGTTGCGATGAAGAATAGCATGAAAACAATATGAAGAACATACAAAACATATATTGCCAATGACACAAATAGAATTTTTCAACAAGTTCAAAGAAGAGCACAAAGAAGTTAAAATTTTCATCATTACATTTGTGCAACAAAAACCATGGTTTGTTAGACCCATCATTGTCCGTGACACTTTTTGTTGTCATTATCATGTGGAATTTGAGTTTTATTACGACACTTTTCTTGATTTTGGTAAAACATTATGGCCAAGTTCACCTCCTCCTTCCACATTTCATGCTTTTATATCTAAAATTCTATGTGAAAGAGAAGGTGATGAATTATTTTACCAAAAAAAATGTGTTGGTGGAAAGAAATATGATCGTTGTGGAAATCTAAGTTTGTTTCACTCAAAGTATCCTATTGATATGAATGATTAATCATTTTCTAGTATAACACTCAATTGGAAGAGATATGAATATATCAACAACACGGCTCCACATTCTTCAATTGTTATTTCCAAAAGTATTGATTTGAAAGTAGATAAAATCTGTGTGATATATTGTTTGAAGAAGTTGTTAGAGGAAATTTATAAATACACCAAGAATTCACATAGATCTCGATGGAAAGACCTATAATTCAAACAATCTCGTGAAGTGTTTCCAACAGGGACAATTTTGTCTGTAGTTGATTTTGCAGAGAATTACACATTCGCTGCACAAAAAGAAATACAAAGTAAATATTATCATTTTGATCAAGTCACTATATTTGTCCACATTCTATATAGACATTCTCAACAGAGTCTTGATAACATAGAAAACACCAATGATAATCAACATGTTACTAAATAATATCACTTTTATATAAGTGATGATCGAGGACGTGACACACATTATGTATAACATTGTTTTGATAAATTTTATGATTCATTGAAAGAACACGGAATCAAATTCGATCGACATTGGATATGGTCAACTGGGTGTGCGTGTCAGTTCAAATCTTCACGATCATTCTATTGGTTGTGTCGTCTTCATAAAAAATAAAAAATTATACATTGTTGGAATTTTTTTGAGACTAGTCATGGAAAAGGAGAGCATGACGATGCAGGGGCATGTGTAAAACAAACACTTTGAAGGTATCAAATGAACCCTCATGCCGATCGATTTGAATTTTCTGATCAAGTTTTTGAATGGTGCAAAATGGTGTTAATCCATGAAAATAATCCATCAAGGGATGTGTGTAGGTGTGTCTATATATACATGTTACACATGTACACAAGATATTTGTATTCACGTGTTCAAATTTATATTCAATATTCAATCATTTTCTTGAGAGATTTCAAGTTAACAAGTTCTTGTCTTGTGCGTTTTTTTGGTATGTTGGAATCCAAGATGTAAATAGATCAATTCCATATGAATTTGGTACAATACATGGGACACAAAAAATACATTTAGTTAAAACAAAATGCTATCAAAATGTGTTTGCATTTGATAGAAGAAATGAGTCTTGTTTTTGTTAAGTTTGCATAGAGGACACATAATCCATAGAGATTTGCGAAAACAAAAATGCATAATATGTTAAAGCTTGGAGACATACCAAACTTAATATAAAAGGGAAAATGCCACTTGCAAGCTCAAAGGAGATATAATCAAATGAATCTATGGTGTTAGTTGATAGCGATAGAGTTTTTGATCTTGTTAGAGAAGGTAATTTTTACATTTAAATTTTTTCAAATAACTTGTAGATGTACTTGTGTGATAATCTAACACGAACTATTTGTTGTCCAATATATCCAATTATTTGCATGAGATTTATTTTTCATAGTTTCACCTATAGACAACACTGAAAACATGAAATATTATTTGATGTGATGCATAGAACAAAAGATGAGGTTATTAGAAGATTTTGATGATAACGATTTTATATATGAAAGAGGATCCATTGTATTGAAAGGATATTTTTTTCAAGAAACCCATCAAACCAATACTCATGTTCACTTTCAATACTACCAGTTAGATCTCATAAGTTGTCCATATAGTCATTTGGTATGTGGAGCACACATAAACTTAATGGAAGTTCAATAATAAAAAAAAAGGTTAGAAAATGGAAAATGTCCAAAGCCGATCATGAACGAATAATTGAAGATGGAATATCATTACGATTTATTTAAACAAGTGACATGTACATTCCAAAATTTTATATTTTGCATTGAAAGTACACGTATTTATGAACATCTAGGATTCTAGAATCATTTCTAGTTTAGTTTACTTTCATGGTCCATTCAATTAAGAAAAGTTGTATTTTTGATGAATTATAAAGTTTACCAAGCCTTATTTACAATTTTAGGGAATAACCTATAGATTGTATCTAGGGAACCTAATTTTTTTTTTTTTTAAGTAAAAAGAGGTAGTGCCTGTTATATTACCATTGCCAAAGTACAAAATTCAAGACTGTAGGTGCTGCCAGCTGTCCCGCCTGAGCAGGAAACCGGGACAGCGTGGCATCCATGTCCATGTGTCACACTAGAGACAGAGTTTAACAAAAATTGACAAAATTGACGTCCTACCCGAAGGAAACTAGGACTCATGGTCACAGCATGCAAGCTGGTTATTCTATCTAGCGCTAAGACTAACTAATATCTAGCTAGTAAAAGGCAGAGACTGTAATTACAAGACAAAGACCAGAAACAAGTTCGAAACATGAGGGAACCTCTGAGCCAAGCTGGTTTTCCTAGACCTCGGAGTGCCTCCATCACGCCGGGAACGTGTAGGGGCATGCGCAGGTCAGACATTGCTTTTTGGCCGATGCTTTGGAGTGTGCCGCGAAGAACATGTCCATCTGCTGATCCAGGCGTTCCAAGCGGAAGATTTGGTCATCCATCTTGTGCCTGATTTCAAAGACCAGATCGATATACCCCCAGTCATCCACCGGTGGCTGCTTCGCTCTAGTGTACTCATCCACATCATGTGCTCTCTTTCGTCCACGCTCGTTTCCTTTTTCCTTCTCCTCGTTGGTGGGCTCTGGGGGAACCTCCTCTTCCACGTAGCAAGGGGAGTAAGGTTTTTCTGGGGTGGCAGCAGAGGGGTTGGACACCTTGCAATCAGACTGAAATTTGCTGTGGGTGCCCAAGCTTGTGCTCGGGTTCCAGTTGACTGGTGCTATGAACATGGTATGCCCGGGAGGGCTTGGTGGACCAGCTTTCAGTATGACCTCTTCCACGTACGCCATTGGAGGCGAGCGTGGTCTGGTCTTTTTCCTCCGGGCTGCAATCTCCATAGCTCTCTCAAAATTCCACTTTCGCTTGCGTCGAGACTCTGCCGCTTTGAATTTTTCCTTCCGCTTGCGCCGAGACTCCTCCGAATACCATGCCGCTCCCCTGCGCGACCTCCCTCGAATTCAGGGCATGACGAGGTGATTGTAGGGAGTTTGAATGCCTAACCAGTGCAGTCATCTCGCCAGAGAAGAAGGAAGGAGGCCACCACTACTCTAGTTCAACTGCAAGACCAAAGCTTCCTGGAGCAAAATGCGATATAAGTCGCTGCTCGAACCATGATCGCTGTTATGAACATCACCGCCATTGTCATGGTATTAAACCTTGTCATTAATCGCTGCTGCATAGTGCTCTGGTGAGGGGTACCCTTCACTTGCGTGAGGGGCCTCATTGTGAGGGTTCTCTTGCTCGGATTCATGTGGTTTAATGGGGGAGGTATTGCGAGCCGGTAGATGCATTAATGCAGTGTTCCAGCTCGCTCCCACATGACTCTAACGCGCCACTTGTCACCCCATCCGGGGAGTGGATATCATTTCTGGCTAAATCTTGACACCGGGTGAGGATCTCTGGGGCTGGTGAGCCAGGGCCTTCCCAGTTTATATTTTCCGCCTCCTGTTCCACAGCTTCATTCACTAATCGATCCGCGACCTTATTCACTTCTCTTTTCACATGAGAGGTAGTGATGGTGAGATGTGGCCGCAGGTGATGACTGAATTCTTCGAGTAGGCTGTATAGTCGCCAGCTTGGAGAGATTTTTTCAGGATCGCAGCCATGGATGATTTTGGTAGCGAGTCTTGTGATGATTTGCGAATCTCCTTACAGGATTATCCTTTGATGACCCCGATGGATGGCCGTTTGGAGTCCTCGCAGGAGTCTTGTAAGTTCAGCTACATTGTTGGTTGATTCACCAATGAATCATGCATCCAGACCTACGATTTCCCCGCTTGAATTTCTGAGCACTGCCCCATATCCCGCTGGTCCTCGGTTGCCTTTGGAGGCTCCATCAAAATTTACTTTGATGAAGTGTTCTGGAGGGGGAGTCCAGGTGTTTGGGCTAGTGGGTTGACCCGTATGGTTTCTGGTGGGTGTGGGGTTGATCAAGATGGGATGCCAGCTTTGTAAGATATTCTGCTTCTCCGGGCTTCACTGCCAATCCTTCTCTGTTCAAGATTTGCTTCTGATTGTTTCTATTATCTGCGATCTGATTTTGGTCCAGTTGACTTTAGGGAGGGACGATTGAGAATGGAAAATGCACTTGTTTCGTTCCTTCCAGATTTGCCAGAGGGTGAATCCTGGCAGCAGTCCCCATATGAGATTTAGTATGGGGTTGCTGAAAGAGATGCTGTCCCAATTTTCAATAGTGCAATTGATGCTACTTATATTTCGGTTGGATTTGTGCATGATCTGCGCTCCATAGTCCCAGACCTGCTGACTGTAGCGGCACTCATTGAAGAGGTGTTCTTTACTTTCCTCCTGCAATGAGCAAAGGATGCATATGGAGGGTCCAATGAATCCTCTCTTCCTTAGATTGTCCCAGGTTAGAGCTTTGTTGTGCACTACTAGCCACAGAAAGGTGGAGACCTTGGGCCAGAGGGCAGAGTTCCATACTTTATTCCAAATGGGCTCCTTCCTTGGATTTGATTGGTCTGCCAGTAGTGAGTAAGCTTTCTTAATATTGAATGTGCCAGCTGTGGTGTAGCCCCATCTCAGGATGTCTGGGCCTTCTCGATACAATATCTTCCTACTGGCGGCTTGAGCTTGCCAGCTCTACAACTCGACGGTCTCAGGAATCCCAAGCGCTTGATGAGAGGTTTTCCACTGGTGCCACCTTTGAGGCAGCATTTGAGGTGTCCAGAGCTCCTTGACTTTGGAAAAGGAGTGTTGGTGAAGGGCTCTTTTGAGGGCCGATAGTGCTTCTATAGTGTTCAATGGCTTGAGTTGATGCCAAGAATCTTCCCATAATAGAGCACTTCCTCCATCTCTTAGCTCCCAAAAGGAGTGGTTTTGTACTAGAGTGCGATTTTGCCAAGCTGTGTTTCAGATGTTGGAGCCTTGTGTGTGGTTGTTGGGTCGGATTAGCTGATCTGTCGGGGTGTGAGGTGCATATTTCCTTTTCCACGGTTGTGCCCAAGCTGCTGCAGGGCTCTTTAACCACCGCCACCAGATTTCTAGGGAACCTAAATTGACCTATACTTTGGATGATTATACTTTAATCCTACAAATTATCCAAATCGTATACACAAATCCTTTAATGCATGTAACCAATTCACTACATATAGGATTTGCATTCATTATTTGCAATTTGATGGTTCAATGTTTTTTCATATGAAGAGGATAACTTCATATCAAAACTAGGACCCATTTCCATGTCATTATAAGCGACTATTGATGGCTTAGAAAAAATTTAAAACATCTTAAAGTGTATGATTAACATCGTAATTAAAAAATTCAAAGTAATACATGTATGATTATCATCCTAAATAAAAATTTTAAAATCATCTTAAAAAATATCAATTTTAATTATGAAATTGTGAATTTTGATTCCAAAAGTGTTGATATTACATTAAATTGTTAAATTTATGCATTTAGATTTCAATATCTTGAAGAAAAATGAAATAAAATTGTGTATGATGAACAAGTAACAAGTTACTTATATTCTACACATTAAACATAGTTTTCATTGAGTTTGATTGAAAAAAATTTAAGTTGAAAACAAATTTGATTTTGTAGCCTCACGACAAAAAATAAAAAATAAGAGGTCATCTACTAAAGCTTGGTTTGTTGCATTTAGATTTTCATAATTTTAATTGAATTAATGGTAGGGGTCATATTAATGGCATTAGTGTTGGACACACCTACCACACTTAGAGGGGGGGGTGAATGAGTGTGGGGATCTTTTTCCCAAAACTTCCCTCTTACATAAAACTCATTAGTTAGCATTCGACATTGACTCATTACTCATTGTTGTCATTAATAATCAGTTAGATGTGAATAAATATCAACAACATATATCAGCAATATATCATCAACAAATCATGTCCACAAGGAACACAAGATGTATGTACAATTTTTCTTTTTATTATGGACTTCAATCCAGGGGTTTTTCAGCAACAACTAAATAGAGTACAACTCTTCAAGAGCACCAGCTCTATATGAAAGACTCATCTTACATTCTCAGCACCAACTGAGATGAGACAACAATCCTCAACAGATATCAATCTGTACCATAAACAAGAGCATCAACCATGCACCAACCTGTGCCAAACAATCTATAATCAACTTGTACCATAAACAAGTGCATCCAACCATGTACCAAGTATATACAAATTATGTTTCAACTACTCATCAACAATAAATCATCAATATGTACCAACATCATCAACTATACACCTCATGTATGTGCCAACTCATCAACTGCTTGTCTCAACCATGACTAGTTTTGGATTAGTCAACAACCCTAACTTGAAATAATCATAACTTTGTACCTATAGTGAATAAAGATCTGAAACTGATACACAATGTTCTTCATTGTTTTTTATACAATTCCTCCAAGTGGCACTACTTGGAACCTCTCAGAAAAGGAGTTATAGCAAAAATGGCATACCTTGTTGAATTTTGGCTTATTCTAGAGAACGACCTTGTAGAGCGTGCCCCTCACAAAATATTTGATGAAATGATTTGAAACTGTTATATAGCATACTAAAGACAATACCCTAATGAACACATTTTTTCTCACTAAATTGGGAGCTGTTATGAAGAAGTTATGACGTTTTTACCCGAAACACCTTATATTGAATAGTTTCAGGACTAGCCACAAACCCTATTTTCCACAGAGTGTAAATTCCAAACTACAAAGAACCACAAGCTGAATTTTTAACCACAGATACTTGGCTATGTTTTCTCACTTTCATAGAAATTCCAGGATCTGAATCATTATAGAAAAAATGTTATAGCGAAAATGGTGAGATGACCTGAAAATAACATACCTTAGAAAGCACCATCAAAAGAATTTATCCTTCCTTGCATTTCGGCCTTATTTTCTTCACTTTCATAATAATTTCGTCTTAGCTATCATTGGTTACCTCAGTCACCTATAGATATTCAATATCCTCAAGTGTTCCACACCAAAAATGCTCAAG
>JASDQU010435495.1:46654-57162 GCA_032191745.1 Picea mariana | reverse complement strand
TAATCAAAGTTTGAATAGTTACACTACCAAATACATAGGTTCCACATCCACTTTAGGATGATAACAAAAACTAAGACATTTAACTCCAAAATTCTGGATTCTAGGTCATCGCTTTAAGATAGATCACTTCATATATGCAAAATAAAACATAATTCAAAAATTAAAAATTTACAATTCAAAAATGCAAAATAAAAATAAATAAGTAAATTAACAATTAAAACATGCAAAAGAAAACATGATTCAAAAATTGAAAATTTACAATAAAATAATATGTACACATGTACCATTTAAGATAAATAAAACAAGTTGTGATTAAAACAAAATTAACATACATACCAAAAGAGTTAAGTCTCATCCTCCAACATACTCTTTTCCACCAAATATAATGTAAACATATTTTCAACAAAATATAATTTAGACATCTCTAACAATAAAAAACAATAATTAAAAAAACAAATAACAAATATTAGCATATATACTTTAACAAAATATTAAATAAACAATAATAAACAATAACATACCCAACCAGAGTTAAACAGAGTTAAGATTTTTTCTCTCTTTTTATTACACCTTTTTGGCACTTTTTTTAAACCAAACTTCCATCACAAAGTTCCAAAACTTCCAAAATAGTTACTTTCCACATTAAGCATACATAATTTAAACAATTTGTAAATTCTTATTTAAAATCTTAAAAAAATTTAAAAAGAAAAATTGTGTTCTTGGTAGGAATTTTTTGTGTTCACAGTTAGATAATAATCTGAAAATAAATATAGAATTTTGTATGCAGAAAGTTCACAAATCCCCATATTAAATCATTATTCCAATGAAATACTTATCTTCTTGTAGATAAAGTTCCAAATCCTTCAGGTGAAATTCTCATCCCAAGTGATCTTATTTGATCTTATTTACTCAGTAGTAAAATACTAATCTCCTCAGTAGTAAAATAATTCTCTCCTCTTCTACAGTGGTCATATAATCAAATTCCATAATTCCCTTTCAAATTAAAGGACTCATAAATCTCCATATTAAGTCATTCTTCCAAGAAATTACTTATATCTATAAAAGTTCACAAATCTCCATTTTAAAAACCAGTCTTCCAGAAAATATTTATCTCCTCTTTCTGCGGTGGAATAAATGTTTTCATATAATATTTTATGTACATGAAGAAAACACAAATCTACCCATATATTAAGTCATTCTTCAAAAACCATTTAAATATTTCATCTTTGGGATGTATTCATATTACATATAATCAAATGCTCTTTGAAATTATATGTGAACTAGCTCACATATACAATATGTGTGAGTTGGCTCATATATACAATATGTGTGAACTAGCTTAGATATACATATATGTGTGAGATAGCTTAAATATACATATATGTGAACTAGCTTAGATATACATATATGTGAGCTAGCTTAGATATACATATACATAACTTATTTGTAAATCTAATTGAATGTTGGTTTTTGTGGTTAGTAACAAATTTAGTTAAGAGTTTGGCAATACCCTGGAAAAAAGGAATTCACTTCGTTGTATGTAGAAAACACAAATTTCCATACTACGCCATTCTTGGACAAGAAGGCAAGGAATGCAATTGATAAAAAATTTAGAAACTTCCCCTTTTCTGATGTGGGATAGAGTCTATTCTCAAATAGTCAAATGTTCAAGTTCAAAATTAGGTATTCATCGTGATATAAACTTAAATAAGTTTGAATGTACCATTTAAGACAATGATAAACTTATATAGGGGTTCTATATATTTCAAAATAATTGATCAAAGCATTGAATAGGAAAGGCTAAACTAAAAAATTGATAAAAGTAAAAAATATAATCTTATTCAACAAAAATAAGCTTGAACACTTTTTATATAAAACCCCAACATAAAAGCAAATTAAAACTCATTAATGTGCAATGAAAATAAATTTATGAATCATCATGAATGGATGCATCCTTCCCAGGTATGGATTCTTCATTCACTTCCTCTTCAATCCCAATCTCCTGCACTCTCTTCTCCACATTTTGTTCAAGCACACTCTCAGGTACTCTCTTCTCCACATTACCCTATATAACACATTTCAAATTTGAAAAATTAAAAATTAAATTTAAATGATTTTAACACATTAAATTGTAGTTTTTTTGAAACATGTAATTCGATGTGCCAACCTATGATTTAATAAATTAAATGTTGTTTAAGACGTTCTTCTTTTAAATTAATAATTTAAATGACAATTTGCAATTTTAATATATAACTAAATTTGTTTTCAACATGCAATGATACCTGTGAACTCCCACTCTCTTCAAACTCTCCCAAGGAGAATTGAGACAAGCCTGCCTAAGTAATAGGAGATGGAATATGGAGATGTGAACAACACAACTAAGAACTAAATCTAGGATTCAATGTGTTCATATTTATACAAAATTATAAATGTTGTTGATCTTATTCAAAAGATTGGAGATTGGACAACTAAAGTGCGCATCTGTGGATATTAGAAAACACATACATGATTCAATCTATCCAAATTTAAACTTATGGAATCAAGTCCCCTATTTAGTGGAGATTCATTTAACATATCTCCAAAATGCAATTAATGACAATAACAACTCAATTATTTCTATAGATACAATGATATCTATCTAGATATAGAATTAGAAGTAAACTATCCTAAAGTGCGTAAAATATTTACTAACTAGAACACATACCAATATGTTGTTTAGTTCATCATTTTGAATGACCTCCTTCCAACCATCACAACAAAATTATGCATACTCCGCATCTGTTTTATAAAGAAAAATGGCCCGAGAATTGGCTTCCGCTCGCTGATAGTTCAAACCAACATCAACACCATAAAAAATCAATTCCAAATTTTCTCTGATTGCATTCCTAGACTCTTTGTCAATCTCTAATGAATCTCACAAATCTAAATCTGAAGCAAATACATATGTTGGACAATATATTAAAGGTCATGGAGGACTCTGCAATGTCACATTTCAATATGCTTCGTTTTGATCATATGTACGTCCTTTATCAACCTCATAATAATCAGAAGATAGGCTAGTATAATCAGGGTGCATGTCCATGAAAAATGGTGCATAAAAGTGTCTATCAAAATAATGTGGAACCTCATTGTTCCATGACAATTTTCCATATGCTTCCAAAAAATTGTTATACAGATTTCCTGCTATGTCCGGGTTCTTAAAATATTGCACCTTCAACATCTTTCGCTTTGGCCCATCTTTGAAATTGAACATCAAAATTGCATTTTCTTTTGAAACTTTATTTTTTACTACATCTCATTTATCAGGGCCCATCACCTATGACTTTCATGGCCTCATCAAATCGATAAAACTGTCAGTGGTTGGCCCCATCATTTGATATGTGTCCATAAAATTTTGAAATGAATGAAAAACAATATACAAGCTTTGTTTACTCTTCTGAAGGAGATCCAAAATCCTCAAATAATTTTCTAACCTACTTTTAACACTTGAGCATCGCTCAAGGGTTATTGCTTCAATAATCCATTCCCAGGGAAGCTCATCACCAACATCCAAAGGATAGGTGGACATAGGCATGTAATCTTCTATTTTTTTATAATGTCGCCTCCTAAATACAACTTCACCCTCTTCACTAACATTAGAATCTTCGTGACACCCACTCTCTCTTTCATTGTTTTCCCTCGCTCTAAACTCATTTTCTACACACACAATTGAAAGTAATTACAACATTTAACTTGACATAAATTTAAATACACAAAAATACAACAAAACTAAACAAAATCAAAGAAAATTACCAAAAATATTTTCTTATCCTGATGTATTCCCTACATTCTCAGGTGTAGGAGTATCAATGCGCAACCTATCTAAGAAGTTTGCATCCATAGAACTTTCTTGAGCACATTCTTGAGTTGATATATTCACAGACTCGTTTGGTAATATCCTTTGACGAGATTGTCATTGGTCAATTTTAGTCTCAGTCGAAGGAGCTTCTCTTCTTCTTTTTTGGGATAGCCTAGAGAGTTTACGATGAATGTTTGGAGACTCTTATCTCAACATATCACCTCAATATCTATCATTTGTAAATCCATGAAAATTTAAGCACAAAACAAGTACAAGTTAATATCTCCAACATTGACCAACAAAAATTATGAAGAAAGAAAAAAAAATAACACAAAATTAATAGAAATGTTATTTATGTTAGACACAATTATAATAGGGTGATTCATAACTCCACTACCAATGCCCATTTCAAATATATTTTGGTTTCTTACTATTATCACAAATAACCTTGGTAAATCCACCAAAAATGGAAACAATATTTAGACGAGCACATATCAGAACATAAAGTTGATAAAATACTCCAAAAGTACAAGTGGCAAGGAAAATCCACAACATGATAAGCACTTACTATGATGGAAACACATAATATATGAAGAGTACATGGGTCAAAGTCTGGTAACGAAGTAGCGGTTGTCTATATGAGAAATCCAATTTCATGTATCCAACGAGTATGGAGCACAATCCATGAAAATCAACAATTAACTTTACGCCATGTTTGGTTGGATAGAAGAAATCTTCCATCTAATTAAATTTTAAATCAATGACATCATTACTTTATGATACAATGCCAAATTACTTGGGTTTGCATCCAATCAAACATTTGCTAGCTAAGATGTAGCATAAAGCCATGGACGGGGAGAGATAGAAGAATAAGTTTAAAATTATACTCACGTCCATTCGAAATAATTTCCATATTGTGGTGGAAAGGAGGAATTTGTTGTCATATTTCATCCCAAAATAAAGCATTAGTTCTATCCTTGAGTTCCCAAAAACAATGAGTGTGGATAATATCTTTCTTTCTGTAGACATTGTTCCATATTAAGGAGATTTAAATATTTCCTGAAAGTATGATCAGTTCCTGAGGCTCTATGAGAGGGTAGTACTTCATGCAGCAAAGGAGGGCCCATAGAGTATTATTTGATGTCAATCAATGCCACCATGTTTTCGCTCCATAGAATGAGTTGGGGACATCTGGATCTTTGATAATGAGTCCTCATTTGAGGTTAGGGAGACTGAGCTTTTCCAAGTGACTAAATCCCATTTCTTTTCTTCACAAGTTCCACCCCATAGAAATGATCTTTGGAGGTTTCAGACAAATTTCAGGATCGCTTTGGGAGAAACAATGGATGAAAAAAAATAAAGAGGCATGGATTGAAGGAAATACTTGAGAAGGACTAGTTGTCACGATGCATTGAGCATTCTGAAGGAATAATTAGACAATTTCTTGTTCATTCGAGAGAGAATGTCCTCCCATGGTGAATTCCATCGTCTATTTTCAATGAGAAGGAATCAATATTTTTTGATGGAAGACAGCTCCTTTGGAATCCAAGGATCCTGTAGATATGAGCCTGTACAACAGAGGTAGTGTGAAAGAGAAAAAATGAGATTTGAGATATTGATAGTGGTACTTGATGAGTCCATGAAATGTGAAAGGACATGTTGGATAACCTTGGCTTCTCTGGATGTAGACTGATCCATGAGCATAGTGTCATCAACAAATTGTTGATGGGATATGGTATGCTCACCAACGTCAACACAAAAGACTTCATTTTATTTTCTACCACATTCGTTTTGATGGCTCTACCAGAGAATTCATCCATCAAGATGAAGACGAAGGTCGATAGGGGATCGATTTGATTGACACCGTTGGAGGGGGATAAATTAGAAGAAGGGGATTGGTTGACCAAGATTGAAAAGTAAGAATATAAGATTATATTTATATCTGGAATAAAATTGGAGTGAAGGTGGTAGTCTTCTATTAAGGCCCATGTGTCCCACTTTATGATGGGCCAACATGCTTGAAAGAAATCCAAAGTAAATCCATTAATACCCAACTATTCTCTTTTAATAATGTCAAAGAGTGCTTTCTCAACTTCCTTTGGAGAGATGGGACACACTAGGGAATCATTCTTTTCCAGTGAGACTAGCTGCAGGATGTGTTGAGTAATTTTTTGAATAGTTGACCTTCACTTTGTTGCTAGTTTAGTGAGTTAATCCTGAAAGAAGTTGACTAACTCTTATTCTATGTCATCATTTTCTGCCACATTGTTTCCCTATCCATGTTTTTAAGAGGTGATGTTATTGTTATGCCTTCATTGAATGATAGATCTGTGGAATAATTTTGTGTTTTTTCCCCCTCTTTGAGAAAATAGATTCTAGATTTCTTTTTCCAGAGTAGTTCCTCTTGTTTTTCTCTTTCATTAATTTGAGATTGTATTTTCTTATATTATTTATCAGTTATTCTATGCATCCTTCACGTATGATGGCTTGTTGGACCTGTTCCATATGGGAGGCGATCTTTTTTTCCATGGAAAATATTTCCAAATTCCTCTTTGTTCCATATTTCTAGTTTTTGTTTGATATTCTTCACTTTCTAGTGAAATATGTACATAGGTGTTCATGAATAAAGGTTTCATTCTTCCCACTAGGATTTGATGTTTTTTCTAGAAATTGGATGGTTAAAACAAAAAATTTCAAAGATGAACGATGGGATGAGAGGGTTTCCATGAAGATGAGAGGTGTTGAATGGAGTCAAGAAAATGAATCTTGTTAGGGATAGAGTTAGGGCCATAAAAATTAGTGAGAAAGAAAGTTTGATAGGACCATACAAGATGGAAGGGAGCTTTGAGGAAGCGCTTGGTGGTAAAGAAGTTGCACAAAGTTATTTTAGCAGGGTTCTAGATAAGGGTAAAGCCTCCTACTACATCATGTGCATATAAGGCCATAGTTTGGGGTCCCTGCTAGATGCAAGAGGAGAGGGTTTGAAGAAGGACTTGGAGGCATTTAGTTTCTTGTATCATTACTATAAATGGATTTTCCTAGAGGATTTTTTGAATGAGAAGCCCATGCCTAGTTTACCATTAAGGCCTTTGATATTCCAAGAGATTACCTTCATGAGGAATGTGGGGGCTTGGATAGGAACTTGTCTTTCATCAAGGTAAGGAAACCTGAGTTAACCAGAAACTCTCCTAGATATTTAAGAAGTTTTTTGTTGTTTTGTCGACCTCTTTTTCTTTTTCTTTAGGTTTTTTATATTGAGAAGAGGAAGAGGATTTAATTCTTGTAGAAGGAACATAGGGAATACCTTTTGTTTTTGTTGTTGGTTCACTAAGAATTTTATTATGGACCAGCGATTCCTTTAGAATTTGATCTTATTTCTCAGTGATTGAATTCAAGTCTTGTTGCTGGTAGGAAGAAGAAATGGACTTTAGGTCAACATCCCCAAGGTCCATTTCTTTTCCATCATATGAGTCAGGTTATTATAGTGTGTCCTCCTGCATATCTTCTTCACTTTCATGATTGATTGTTGATTAGATTAGCTTATTAACATTGAGTTTGGATTATCTTAGCTTATTACCATTGATTTCCATTACTTGAATATGGAAATTAGTACACAACTAACTATGAGTACATCTTCTTAATATAAGTAATGTATCTGATTATGAACTACTGATTACACTGGTTTGAATCTCTCATTGTGTAGTATCCAGTGATATTGCTTCCCATTAATTCCATAACATTCCATACTGTGAATCTCATTCTGGTACCAGAAAAATTATCACTATAAGGAAGTATGTCCATTGAATAGGGATACTACTAACCTCTGCCCTATTTTTTCAGTTACAGTTAAAGGTTGTTGTATGAGCTATAACATAGGGTCATGAAGCAAGCGACATGACTGTTAACTACAAAGGGAAGTATATAATAAGAACTAAAGGCAATAGCTTAACCTGTAATACATGGGGAATAGAGCCATTCCATTACTATGATATCAACAATACAAGAACAACTTAGCTTAAGGTTCAACAAGGTGATATCAGGTTACCTATTTACCATAATCAACACGTATTGTGATATTAATCTTATCTCTTATTAACTACATGGGATATCGCTAGAAAGTAATGGCACTAAGTATCAACACCTGTATTACACTTGTATGTGATTTCAATGCTTGTTTAAATACAAAGGGTAATAGATCATCATCTTCAACTAGTATCTGTGCCATATTAGTGTAAATACAAAGGGTAATAGATCACCAAAGATAATGTATGAGATCTCATAGAGGTCTTGTTGTGGTCTCATATCATATTAGCTCATTACTTCATCATGTTCAACCCTATATAGTTAGCTGGTATGATTACAACAAGTTTGATTTATGTTTCTGTACACTTACTTTATACCTATTGTTTCCATGAGTTTGAGTTTGTTAGACTAGCTAATACACTAATCACTATGCTGTAATTAATGGGAAACATACACTTATAGGGAGAATACATGGAATTGTAACTCGGCTTAAATATGGTATTGTAATCACATCTATGACTAAAAGCTTAGATACGGTATATGTCATGATATATTAGTAATAAAACATATGATAAGATGTATACCATTGCCTATATATGTAAAATGGATCGGTATTAACAAATGGTAATTCTTCTATGATTATGGTAGTCTATGATTACTGTATGTTCACTATTATGTACACTATAACTAGGAGTGATGCCCAACTTATATACGGTATATGTCATGTTATATTAGTAATAAAACATATGATAAGATGTATACCATTTCCTATATATGTAATATGGATCTGTATTAACTAATGGTAATGCTTATATGATTCAGGTAGTCTATGATTAAGATATGTTCACTAGTATGTACACTATAACTAGGAGTGATGCCCATCTTAGCTCCAAGTAATACAAATGATTCAGGGAATTACAATGTAGTCAGATTAGGAATAGGATAGTTAAGGCTCATAAGCTAACATAAGCATAGACCTATCATATTTACATAATATAAGCATAGTCATGGTCACACTGTATTACTATCGATCCTAGTTATATGAGCATAGTGACCAATACTCTTCTATATCAATTCCACATGTTATAACTATCATATATTATGTGATTCCTTATACATGACTCGTATTGAATAGTGTAAATAGAAATATTACTATAAGAAACACTATAACTATACTAGTAGCATCATTAACAAGGGTCTTACAAAAGGTATACTCTAATCCAATACATGTGGGTTTACTTACTCTGATTAAGAGAGAGATAAAGAAATGGAATCAGCTTCATATCTTACCCGTATGAGCTATGCGAATATTACAATATAGTTAAGAGTGTAGAGTCTGAGTCCAAGGTATAGGCCACTAATATCTGTATGATATTCATGGAACACTATGGCTATTATCTCTACCACCCTGTATCAGAGTATGCATATCGATTCCCCTTGTTCATATGTTCCCATATTCACCGGTAAATCTCAGACAACTCTCCGGGTCTAGTATTAATAGTATCTATACCATAAGTAGTATAATCATGTTAGCTGTAATGGGATTAGTTCATGTCTATCACCTATACCTGCCAAATTGAATCCTATTATGTGCTAGATGTTACCGTTTTCACTAGAAAAAAGGTAAATGGCAGTAATACTAAGATAGAATTATATTTCTTCTATGATTTTTCCATTGTGTTCTTATCAGTTTTCTTGGGTATTGTTAATTTTTTTCTATTTCTGAGTCTTCATACTTTTAAGCCCATGTTTTTTGAAAATGGAAGCTAGCTTGAATTTTGGAGGAATCGTAATTGTTATCTCAATTCATGGCATTGGAGTTAGACATTTGGATTTAAATTTGTTACTTATCATTCTGTAAATGAGACATTGACATGAAATGTTCACTGTTTGTGTCTTTTTGTTATGGTGAAAAGTATTGTAACATATTTTAGTTGTGGGAATAATTGCGGTGGACATTTTCTTCGTGTTTCAAGGCTTATTTCTATCTGTTGCACGTGATATTTTATAGATTTTAAAACTGTTCTTTCTTCTAGATTTGTAAATGAGGCTTTGACATGAAATATTGACGTCTTTTATTAGTTTCTCTATCAATGGAAAGTGGTTGTTACATATTTCGGTGTATCTATTCTGAAGGTTGAGGGAATGTCTATAGTGAATATACTACCTATGTTTCAAAGTTTGTTTCTATTTTTTGAGTCCTATATTAATGCAGATTCTTCATCGTCGGTACATTCCTTTTCTTCCAATTTTATTTAGCTTGGTGAATGCTTCTTTCTATCTGAAACGAAGACTCTTTCTTGGTGAATATAAAGAGTACAATTTTCTACCCGCAAGGGGATTAAAAAACTAAATTTATCACAATTAAGATTGCAAAGATAAATCTATCAAGACAAAGCGAAGAATGAAGGAAAATTTCAGAATCTAGCAGCAAAAGGGATTGTTGCATTGGAGACATTGCGACCGTACACGAAAAATGCACTTTGGAAGGAAGTTGAGTGATGAGTAAGTTGACCTATTAAATTTACAAAAAATAAATTTACACATATATTTACAGTTAATTAAATTTACAAAAATTAAATTAAAGCTGACAGAAATGGTCGATGGTTGACAGTTAATCTAGACTTAAAATTGTTTTTGATTGACT
>JASDQU010435495.1:29183-39908 GCA_032191745.1 Picea mariana | reverse complement strand
TTCTTGAAAACCGAATTGGTAATTTTTGCAATATGTGTAATTAGTTACTTAAATGGTTGATGGTGTCGTTAATCATTGCTTGTAATTGTAAGTGACGATATGTTATCAAGTTGAAAAAAAAAATTTGTATGAATTTTCTTACTCGTTTACAAAAAGTTGGAGGGTTGCTACAATATCTATCCTTTGGAAATTCATAAAAATTTAAGCACAAGACAAGTACGAGTTAATATCTCCAACATTGACCGACAAAAATTATGAAAAAGGAAAAAAAATAAGACAAAATTAATAGAATGTTCTTTATGTTAGACACAATTATAATAGGGTGATGCATAACTCCAATACCCATGCCCATTCAAATATATTTTGGTTTCTTACTATTAGCACAAGTAACCTTGGTAAATCCACCAAAAATAGAAACAATATTTAGATGAGCACATATTAGGGACATAAAGTTGATGAAATGCTCCAAAAGTACAAGTGGCAAGGCAAAGTCACAACATGATAAACACTTACTATGATGGAAACATATAATATATGAAGAGTACATGGGTCAAAGTCTATTAACAGAGGAGCAGTTGTCTATATGGGCAATCATATTTGATGCATTCAACGGGTATGGAGCACAGTCCATGAAAATCAACGATTAACTTTACGCCATGTTTGGTTGGATGGAAGAAATCTGCCATCTAATTAAATTTTAAATCGATGACATCATCACTTTATGATACAATGTAAAATTACTTGGGTTTGCATCCAATCAAACATTTGGTAGCTAAGATGCAACATAAAGTCGTGGTCGAGGCCAGATAGAAGAAGAAGTTGAAAATTCTACTCACGTCCATTCGAAAAAATTTCCATATTGTGGTGGAAAGGAGGAAGTTTCTACAATGTTTCATCCCAAAATAAAGCATTGGTTCCATCCTTGACTTCCCAAAAACAATGAGTGTGGATAATATCTTTCTTTTTCTAGACATTGTTCCATATTAAGGAGCTTGAAATATTTCCTGAAAGTATGATCAGGTCTTGAGGCTCTATGAGAGGGTAGTACTTCTTACACCAAAGGATGTCCCATAGAGTATTATTTGATGTCATTCAATGCCACTATTTTTTAGCTCCACAGAATGAGTCTAGGACATCTGGATCTTTGAGAATGAGTCCTCGTTTGAGGTCAGGGAGACTGAACTTGTCCAAGTGACTAAATCCCATTTATTTTCTTTTCAAGTTCCACCACACAGAAAGGATCTTTCGAATGGAGTCAAGAAAATGAAGCTTGTCAGGGATAGATTTGGGGCCATAAAATTAGTGAGAAAGCGAATTTAATAGGACCATACAAGTTGGAAGCTAGCTGTGAGGAAGTGCTTGGTGGTAAAGAAGTTGGAAAAAGTTATTTTAACAGGGTTCTAGATAAGGGAAAGGCCTCCTGCTACTTCGTGTACATATAAGGTAAGTCCTTCAAAAGCTGAGCCTATTGCTCAGCGATTGAATTCAAGTCTTATTGTTGGTAGGAAGAATAAATTGACTTTAGTTTGAGATCCCCAAGGTCCATTTCCTTGCCATCATATGAGTCAGGGTATTATGGCGTGTCCTCCTACATGTCTTCTTCACCTTCATGATTGCTTGTGGATTAGCTTATATTATTACCATTGATTGTGGATTAGCTTAACTTATTACCATTTATTGTCATTACTTGAATATGGAAATTAGTACAAAACTAGCTATGAGTACAACTTCTTGATATGAGTAATGTATCTGATTATGAACTATTGATTACACTGGTTTGAATCTTTCATTGTGTAGTAGCCAGTGACATTTCTTCCCATTAATTCCATAACATTCCATACTATGAATCTCATCCTAGTACCAGAATAATGATCACTATAAGGAAGTAAGTCCATTGAATAATGATACTACTAACCTCTACCCTATTTGTTCAGTTACAGTTAAAGGTTGTTGTATGAGCTATATCATAGGGTCATGAAGAAAATGACATGATTGTTAACTACAAAGGAAAATATATAAAAAGAACTAAAGGCAATGGCTTAACCTGTAATACAAGGGGAATAGAGCCATTCCATTACTATGATATCAGTAATACAAGAACAACTTAACTTAAGGCTCAACAAAATGATATCATGTTACCTATTTACTATAATCAATACGTATTGTGATATTAATCTTATCTCTTATTAACTACATGTGATATCACTGGAAAGCAATGACACTAAGTATCAACAGTTGTATCACACTTGTATGTGATTCCAATGCTTGTGTAAATACAAAGGGTAATAGATTACCATCTTCAACTAGTGTCTGTGCCATATTAGTGTAAATACAAAGGGTAATAGATCACCAAAGCTAATTTATGAGGTCTCACAAAGGGCTTCTTGTGGTCTCATATCATATTAGCTCATTACTTCATCATGTTCAACCCTATACAGTTAGTTGGTATGATTACAACAAGTTTGATTCATGTTTCTATACACTTACTTTATCCCTATTGTTTCCATGATATTGAGTTTGTTATACTAGCTAATACACTAATCACTATGTTGTAATTAATGGGAAACATACACTTATAGGAAGAATACATGGAATTCTAACTTGGCTTAAAGATGGTATTGTAATCACATCTATTACTAAAATCTTAAATACGGTATATGTCATGATATATTAGTAATACCACATATGATAAGATGTATACCATTTCCTATATATGTAAAATGGATTTGTATTAACCAATGGTAATGCTTCTATGATTCAAGTAGTCTATAATTACTATATGTTCACTAGTATGTACATTATAACTAGGAGTGATGCCCAACTTATATACGGTATATGTCATGTTATATTAGTAATAACACATATGATAAGATGTATACCATTGCATATATATGTAATATGGATTTGTATTAACTAATGGTAATGCTTCTATGATTAAGGTATTCTATGATTAAGATACGTTCACTAGTATGTACATTATAACTAAAAGTGATGCTCAACTTAGCTCCAAATAATACAAATGATTTGGGGAATTACAATGGAATCAGATTAGGCATAGGATAGTTAAATCTCATAAGCTAACATATGAAGACACCTATCATATTTACATAATATAAGCACAGTCATGGTCACACTGTATTACCATCGATCCTAGTTATATGAGCACAGTGACCAGTACTCTTATATATCAATTCCACATGTTATAACTATCATATATTATGGGATTCCTTATACATGAATCATATTGAATAGTGTAAATACAACTATTACTATAAGCAACACTATAACTATACTAGTAGCATCATTAACAAGGGTCTTACAAAGGGTATACTCTTATCCAATATAGATGGGTTTTACTTACTCGGATTAAGAGAGAGGAAAAGCAATGGAATCTGATTCATATCTTACCCGTATGAGCTATGTGAATATTAAAATATAGTTAAGAGTGTAGAGTTTGATTCTAAGGTATAGGCCACTAATCTATGTATGATATTCATGGAACACTATGGATATTATCTCCACCACCATATATCATAGTATGCATATCAATTCCCCTTGTTCATATGTTACCATATTCATCGATAAATCTCAAACAACTCTTCAGGTCTAGTATTACTAGTATCTATACCATAATCAATATAATCATGTTGGCTGTAATGGGATTAATTCATGTTTATCACCTATACCTGCCAAATTGACTCATATTATGTGCTAGATGTTACTGTGTTCACTAAGTAAAGGTCAATGGCAGTAATACTAACATATAATTATATTTCTGCTATGATCTTTCTGTTGTGTTCTTATCAGTTTTCTTGGGTATCGAATTATGTTATATTTCTAATTCTTCATACTTTTAAAACTGTCTTTGTTGAAAATGGAAGCTAGCTTGACTTTTGGAGGAATTGCAATTGGTATATCAGTTCATGGCATTGGAGTTAGACATTTGGATTTAAATTTGTTGTTTCTTATCGTTCTGTAAATGAGACATTGACATGAAATGTTCAATGCTTGTGTCTTTTTGTTACAGTGCAAAGTACTGTAACATATTTTAGTTGTGGGAATAATTGGAGTGGACATTTTCCTCGTGTTTCAAGTTTTATTTCTATCTGTTGTACGTGATATTTAGATTTAATTTTTTTTTTTCTTCTAGCTTTGTAAATGAGGCTTTGACATGAAATATTGACATCTTTTATCAGTTTTGCTATCAATGCAAACTGTTTGTTACATATTTCAGTGTATCTATTTTGGAGGTTGAGGGAGTGACTACAATGAATATACTTCCTTTGCTTCAAATTTTGTTTCTATTCGTTGAGTGCTATATTAATGTAGATTCTTCATCGTCGGTGCATTCCTTTTCTTCCAATTTTATTTAGGTTGGTGAATATTTCTTTTGATCTGAAATTTATCTAACAAAGAAACACAATTTCAAATGTCTCTACATACTTATCTATCTGAAATTAAAATAAAGCTAACTAAAAGTAAATAATTCATAAATCACTGTTATGCAACCTCATTGCATCATCACCAAGCACATGTCTTACCTATCAATGTTATGTAAATTCAAGTGTTAATGACAAATATAACTTTATTGTATTTTTTCAAAGTTGGTAATTTAAAAAGAAACGTCGTTTGATACTTATTACATAACACTCTTATTTGGATTTAGCTTAAAAAACATATAAAAATTTCATTTATGTTTGATATCATTAAATATTTGCAAAAATGATCTAGCTAAAGAATTTCATATTGTCACTATGTGAACAAGAACTTTTTCATCAATTAAAATGAATAAATTATTTAAAAAATTTATTGAGAGGAATGTCATATTTGTTTTCAATGTCACCAACATTTAATAAATACGAATCTAAGATCTTCAATGAAAAGGATTAATAATGATATACTATAATTTAATAAATACTAATTTAAGATCTTCTAGGAAAATTATTAATCATTTAACTGATCTTTAATATTAGTTCATGGTAAGATTAAAAGAACTTTCAACAAAACAACATATCTTATTTATATATTGCCTATCAGTTAGACATTCATAGCCGTGGTACCTAGTCAATTGGAAGTTCAAACGCTCGTTAAAGTGGGGAAATTCAGTTAGATGTTCAAAATTATGGGTTTGTCACCATGCTATAAAAGGTAGAACCTAAAAGATGTATGAATTTAGCCTTTACACTCAATAAATAAGCACTGTGTATACTTTGTAAGCGAGAAACAACTTTAGTGTATCGCAGGGCAGAATTGTAGAGAGAGGGAAGATAAAAACTCCAACTATCAGTTGGGTATATGTTTTTAAGAAATTGAAAGTGCACACCGTGAGGTGGAAAAGAAGTTGTGGGCAGATATGAAATCAACAAGTTTTTTTTAAAGGGTATGTGAACCTTGTTTTCTCTAACTCTAAGAAGAAAATAAACCATTAGGGTTTGGAAGATTGAATAGAATATTTTCAATTTGCAAGTTGGCGAAAATGCTAATAATTACCCACCTTCTACTATTGCTGCTAAGAGGGAGACTAGGGTTGTTGCTGACAGGATACACTAACATATATGTTATAACATATATGTAATAGGTTGTGACTTGGCCACAAAGTATGCTAATAAGAATCATTAGGATGCAATTTCTACTAGTCATGTTTAAAAAAAACTTCCAAAAAAACTTCCAAAATAAGAGGTATTTGTTTCAACCTTTTTCTCATTGGGAATGGATTCAATATTATTGGAATTATAAGTAATTAAAGTTTGATGATTTTGATGGAACCCCAAAACATTCAACATATTCTAGAGGTCATATTCTAGTTGCACACATTCAACAATCTTGATGGAGAGGTTTAGATAAATATATACTCTTATAACCACCACAACATGAAGAAAAATAAAATTAAACTATTGTATGTTTTTATAAATCAAATCCGTCTTATCCATAGCCAGAGCGAGAAGTTTATTCAGAATTTGGATATATGCTATTAAATTGTAATAACAGATATCCTCGTTAAAAGTGTGAGGAAAGTCCTTTACAAAGAAAATTCTGAAACCTAAGAATGTGAGAGTTGCATGCATGGATGCAAAATACTCTTCAAAATTGAATTGAAGGTGCTTGAGTAATCATGAAGCTCAGGACAAATAGATTGTGTGTGCAATCAAGGACAATGTGGTCCTTGTCAAGCCAATGGGCTCTCCTATGCTTATTAGCAGCAGTCACNTGTGCCCATGGCTTGGCCATAAGTCTGGATCCACATGACCAAGTCACAACCCGTGGACTATGACTTACATAAATTAAATTTACACTTATTTTAATTAAATTTAATTAAATTTACAGAAACTTACAGTGTGGTCCTTGTCAGGCCAATGGGCTCTCCTATGCATATTAGCAACAATCACAGGGATTGGACATAGGGCTAGACCCCCGCGGCCAAGTCACATCTTGTGGACTGTGACTTGGTCGCGGGGGGCCAACCCTATGGCCAAGTCCTGGGCATGCCCACGGCTTGGCCATAGGGTTGGCCCCCTGCGGCCAAGTCACAACTCGTGGACTGTGATTTGGTCGCGGGGGGCCAGCCCTGTGGCCAAGATGTGGGCATGCCCATGGCTTAGCCATAGGGATGGCTCCCCACGGCCAATTCACAGCCCGTGGACTGTGACTTACAGAAATTAAATTTACACTTAATTTAATTAAATTTAGTTAAATTTACAGAAACTTACATTTAATTAAAATTATTTAAATTTACAAAAACTTACCTGCAGCTCCAAGCTCTGCGGCTCCAAGACTCTAAGACCCACAACTTCGACTGCCCTCCCTCCCGTAGTCAGACAATACTCACTCAAACACGACCATGCCGACACACTATCACACTATCTCCAAGAACTCAAAAAACCGTAACGGTCATGATGTGCAGGCAATATATAGACTTCTTTTTGGATGAAAGAATGTTTCGGCTGAAAATATATTTCGACCAAAACAATATTTCGGTCGAAACATATTTTTGGTCGGAATATATTTCGTCCGAAAATATGTTACCGGATGGAAAAATCTGTCCAGATAAAATTGTACACAAAAAGCGAGGGTGACGTCATCGTACCGTTCGATTTGACGTTCAAAGGTTCAACCAAAACATATTTCAGCCGAACAAATGTCTTTCAGAATTTTGGAGATCCGATTGTCACAAAAGTGTTACCAACCTTTATGAATTTACCCCTATATCTTAATGATTGCTAGAGTTGTGCATCAATGTTCCTGTGAATATTTCAGAAATTAGGATATGTATTTCTCGGAGTTAAAGAATAACTCCAGCCCTCTTTAGTCTCTTTGCAAGTCATCACGACACCGAATACATTCACAACCAACGACAAACCTTCACATTGCATGGAAATTTGTTTGGCACTAAATTCTATTTTTTTGGTCGATAGTAGCCCCATTTGTAAAATATTTTCTCTTGAACAACTCACACGCTTCCTTTTCAGAAAGGGTTGTATTTTCAAGGAGCATTTGTTTGCCCCCATTTCCGCAATCACCTTGAAGCTGTGAGTGGAAACGAAAATTTGATGCCTACTTCATCCAAATGAATTGGACTCCACTCGTCATCCAAAATGAGATTGCTTTTTTTATTTTCAAGAGAGGTAGAGAATGCCATCTTCCTCCTATCATTGAAATCTTTCATCGAATTTCACATTCACTTTATGCATCAGAAATGGAATTCTTCTAGCCAGTTTTAGAAACAGTAACTCAAATTAAAACATACCACTCACCTTCTTCAACTAGTTATATCTACCACCCACCTTCTTGAACTTGTTATGAATAAGTTTGAGCAGTGACATTTTTCCAACCCCACCCATACCATACACACCAACCACGTGATGCATAGGTTGGATAAGCCATTTCTATAGTTTCGTCTCAGTAGATTTCATATGTGACCCAACGAAACCAGAGCCCGTAACAGGTTGAAGAAGGACTGACTCTGCCTTAGGCTTTGTAGTTAGCACAATCTGCTCGATATTGGAAACAATTTGAAGGTCATCCAGTCTCCAGTGGTCGGATCCCTCATCCATAACACACCTCTCTTATTATTTCATCTTCATTCGCCTGGCTTCCTAACCTCCAAAAACTACCGCACGACCACTCCGCTTGATCTTGTGGCTTCCTTATCCACCGTTGTATATTGTATGAAAAATAATAAGAACACACAACATTATTTCAAATTCAAATTTCAAGCTCGCGTCTTTAACAAGTTCAAATTCCAAACCCGCCTTTTTGTCTAGTTCAAATTCCAAACCCGCCTTTTTTTCTAGTTCAAATTTCAAACACTTATGCATAGATGGATTCCATGGGCACATGGAATGGCATGGTAGTTGAAAGTTGAAATGGACGACGGAGTAAACCAAAACCGTGAACGAGTGCGGGTGGGGAGTTCTACACCGAAACAAGGCACAAATGTCGAGGACAACAGAGGTCAGAACCCTAAGCGAGTTTTTTCATATGCACCATGGTAATTTTCATTTCCTAGAAAACCATGCACTAAGCCAATCATTGGATTAGTGCATGGTGGATAAGGAGTGGGCTAAGTCGAGAGAAATCTTCCCTCCCGGGGTACTTTTTCGGTAGGTCCTTCGGTTCCTGTTTTTAAATTTTTGGCCAATCGATAACTCTGATCGATTTTATGAGCATATCGGTTGGCTTAAAATGAGGAAAAACCCCTAGGGTAAGGTTTTGAAATGAATGGAACTTTGATCCATGTGAAACTCAGACTATCCCTGAAAATTTAGCTGAACTCAGGCCCATGTTTTTGCCTGAAAAATGGGTATGTTTGCTCCTTAATTAGACTACTCATGGTGGATAATGCTTGTCATTTTCCATCACTGTCATCGTTGTCATAGGTTCATCGCCCTTTCTCTCTATTCAATGTTGTATTTGAAGCCCTGGTTATTATCACTAAAATTTAATTCCTCTGCCATCCTCTAAATAGCCTAGCTGGCAATCTGACAATCTTAATAGGATTTCAAGTTTGATGTCTCATCACCTATTGTCTTATGGGTTGCATGCATTTCATTCTTCATGAAGTAGTACTGATGAGAGATAACGACACATATCTGTATGTTTTTGGCTTGTATGTGTTTCGCTTCGAATTTAACCGGTTTCTTCAAAATCAATGGTAGCTCAGCACATATGTAGGGAAAATGGTAACAATTTTTTTTTTACAAAATTTCTTGTAACATTTTAAGGTTCTTTCCTTTACAACTAACATCGTATTGTATTATCACTGGTATATTGGATAATTTTTGGTCTTGCAGGAAGTTGTTGGGCATTTTCGACTATAGCTTGCATAGAGGGCATAAACTATATCAAAACAGGGAAGATGGTTCCTTTATCATAGTAACAATTGGTCAATTGCAGTAAAGAGAACACAGGTTGCAATGATGGGATTATGGACAATGCAATGGGTTGCTTTATTTTTTCACTTATCATTGATCTCCCTCTACATTAATTCACTTCTCTTATTCACTGCTTGCATTTGGTGAAGCCTTCACCAGTGAAAAATCTATTCCATTCTAAGAACTTTGTCCTTGGAATGGAAACCCATCTGGAGAACAAAAAATTCATACTCTTCCCTTCTAAAAACCTTGTCCGTGGAGAACATAAAAAACTGGCAGCACATACGGAGAACAGAAAAAAAACTAGTGCAAAATACCTTCCCTTCTAAGAACTTTGTCCTTGGAATGGAAACCCATCTAGAGAACAAAAAAGTCATTATCTTCCCTTCTAAGAACTCTATCCGTGGAGAACAGAAAAAAATGGAAACACATATGGAGAACAAAAAAACTGGCAATGCATCTGGAGAACAGAAAAAACTAGCAAGATTTTTGTCCATCACAGTCTACAATCCCATACATTCAAATTATTTGTTAAATTTGTGTCTTGTACTTGCTTATACCGTCTCTATTCACACTAATTCTAATTTTGAGCTCTTTATTTTAGGAAGGAGAGGCTAGACGGCATTCGACATCAGCATTAGCAAATCACCATTTTGGCTTATATGAATCAGGATCTTCAAAAATGGCATTGGAGAAAATTCTGGAAGAATTTGTTCCTTGTAGGATTAGAGCAAAGCAAGGTTGTGCAACACATCCCAAAAAAGTATTGCAGAGAGGGTTAGTACTTAAAGGTTTCTTTTCAATGTAACAAACAAATACTGCAGACATGCTAAATGAGGCTGTTGAATATGTAAATCTCCTTTAGAAGAAGATCCAGGTGTGTAGTTTGTCCTTGTTCTTTAAGTCTTCACTCAACATAAAATTTTGATAAAAAGATCCAACCTATGCAGAGAGGGTTTGTAAAGAAAGAATAAAAAGATCCAACCAACCCATCAGAGAGAGATTGAGATTATAAAGAAAGGTACTTGATACTTATTTTTTGTTGCTTAATATTTATCTCTGTTTATTTTATTTTATTTATTTATTGTCATGCTAATTATGTCAAATGTGCTTTAATGTATCTAATTCAAGATCTTAAAAGAACAAAATGCTCTAAAAACTCTACTTCTAGTAATAGTCATTGGGTGCTTCTAAATATGGTTGATGTCTATTAGCATGATGCATTAATGAAAACTGAAATTTTCCTACTTAAAACTACATACAATTACTAAATCAAAATATTAAGAGGCACGTGTAATGCTAATAATTACTAAATCAAAATATTAAGAGGCAGCTATAAGGCTATTTTCCTTGT
>JASDQU010435494.1:126869-146859 GCA_032191745.1 Picea mariana | reverse complement strand
ATTTTCCTTCCACAAAATTTAAGCTCTATCCATGATGATGTTATTAATGATACTTAAAACGTTATTAAAAAACTATCAACAGTATTCAAAATGCTATCAACGATAATTGAAATAATATCAACAATATCTAAAACACTTCGTTATTAAAATGCTATCCACATTATTTAAGATGCTATCATCAATATTTAACACGCTATCAACAATATCTTGAATTCACAGTCGTGTCGAACCACCCACAAACAACAATACACACACAGTAAACATTAACTCCTTGCCGAACATCTATGCACTGCAACCACTACAACACAGTGTCTACGGTCCCAATCATACACTATGTCATACCTATTAAACAAATTTGTTGTCATACATAAAATAAGGTTGTTGTCTAAAAACAAGATCGTTGTCTGTTAGCATTCAACTCGGACTATTAACTCATGTCACGGTATCTATAAAAAGTCCATCAAACATCAATTGTTGTCTACAGAGGTAAGACATAGCCGGTAAGGAAAATATAACATATATCATGGCTGAATATAAATTTATGTGTAAAGGCACAACTAAACTATGAGTGCCAATCCTTAATAGTTGTCATCAATCATTGTACATCATTACAACATGCCCAGATATTACACGCCCAGAAAATCTAACATGTATTAATTCAGACTATGAAATTTTGGGTAATTATATGAAACGTCTATGACTGTCAATCATTAATAGCTATCAACAAATCGTTGTATGTCATTAATAGGAAACATAAAACCACTATAATATCTCATTAAAAATGCCCATAATTTAAACATTGTGTTTAACACAATGAATAGTTGTCAAATAAGAGGTAAAATAGCGGGCTATTAAGACTCAACTCTCAACAAAACGGTAGGTGAATCTGCAGTCATTACTGGTATCAATCGCAGTCTAGTCATTAAGGTGAACAGAGACTTCATAAAACAACCGCAGGAACACCAGTATCATCGTGGTTAATGCACCGCAACTTCGCAGCCTCTTTATGAAGTGGGCGCAGATTTGTCCAATCCAAATGTCGGCACAACATAAAATCGCCAAGCATTAATGACGTCAAAAAAATCTAGGGAACGGACGGGTAAAAATTGAAGTGGTTGTTGAATAAGATAAATATAAAATGTGGTGTTAATTGGCCAATCTTCTTTCCACATGAAAAATCCCTTTATTATATCAAGTCTTTTCTCTTTTATACAAATCCTTAATATAACCAAAATTGGTTTCTTGGAGCTATTGTTTAGCTCTCCAAAATTCGAAAATATGATTGAGTTTACAAATATAGAATTTGATACAATCAAAATTTAGATGTCTTTTTATTGCATTTATTAGCTTTCCTCTTGTTGTTTCTATGACTCATTCTTGCATTTCATAGAATTTCTCTAGTCTCACAACAGATCTCGGGATAGAGTTTACCATCTCGGATGTAGATTCAGAAGATCGAGGATTAAATATTACCGTGAAATTCTGGAGGTTCTCGTCATGAGTACCTTCATCAATTGTTGTACCTTGTAAGGTGTCTTCCATGTGCAGAAAGTTGATGATTTTTGGTCATCATCGAATACTCTCCAATTTGTGATGTTATATGGGATCAACGTCTTGAACAATAATTCAATCAAAAACACATTAGGGGAAATACCTTTAGTGGGAAACAGTGCAAAGGCAACATTGGCCAATAAATCAACTTCTGAATTACTTAATCTAGGAATGAAATTTATGGTAAATGCTGAAAATTTTTACTTCAAACTCCATACCTCGGTTTGGTAGCTTTTCAGATGTGGTGATAAGAAATGTATAACGTTTCTTACCTGCTTAACCACGATTTCCAAATCACCAATTACCATCAAATTCTTCACGTTCATATCCAAATCTTTACTAAGTCCTTGTAGGAGTGCTTCGTACTCGGCGGTGTTATTAGTGCACTCAAACTCTAGCCGACAAGTAATAAAAGTTTTATTACCTATAGGATCGATGAGTACACAACCTGCACCTGCTCCTTTATATTTGGATCCATCAAAGTATAATGACCATATTTGTTCATCGTCAGCAGTACTTGGCATACTTGGCAAGGCCGATGTCTAAGTATAGGATATAACTTCAGATTGTTGCCCAAGATCCGTAATAGAATAAATTTTGGTCATGAAATTGCCGAAAAAGGTATTCATTCCCTATGTTTCAAATGAGTTTGCAGATGAAATGAATGGCTCATTTGAATCATTTAGATATGTTACAGTATGCTTCATATAAGGTTCGTTGTTTATCTTGATTTTGTTGGGTTGTCCATTTTCAAATAGCCACAAGTGAGACCAATCTGTGGCAAAGTAACCATGCAATTGTTTTGACCAATCCATGCTTAAGAGAAAAAAAAAAAACTTCAGGGATATCAACAACGATAATTTCAATTATCTGATGAACCTTAGTATTGGACGATAATCTATTTAGAACATTCTTAAGCTCGCCAATTACCTTAACGTTTGTTCGATCTAGCTGAATAATTTTCAGATCAGAAGGTTTAACTTTGCATTAATTTTTTAGCACACAGATAGAGGCATCACGTTTGATGATGCACCATAATCGATCATACAATTATGTACATTCTTATTAAAAATTTTAAAGGTTAACAAAAAAGGCGAGACATTTTTTCAAATGTTGACATCAGAATTCTCCTGATTTTTTGTTGTCGTCCCTAAAACAGTTTTATCTACATTTGCTACAATTTTTTCTTCTAAGTCCCTTATGTCTAGAGGTTGAGATGTATTTTTAGTTGGGACATTCTTAGCTGCATTTGAATCAACTTCTGCTGATTTTTTGTTGTTAGAATCATTCTTTTTGTTGTTTTCAACGATCCTCTGAAGCTTTTTCTGCAAAATAAGGGGAAATTTCAGTAGTTCAAAAACAAAAATATTATCCCTCAATTTTTTCAGATCTTCAATTAAATCATATTCTAAAAATGGGGCTGCTAAGCTTTGTTTAATTTCATCTTGCTTTGACTATTTTGGAAACACATTTTTACTCACTTCAGAAGGGGGTTTGTTTTCTGTTTTGCTTCTTGTGTTGTAGGGGTGAGCAGTTTCAAAATTTTCTTGGAAGATACTGTCCGAAAAATGACCGAAGATAGTGGGAGATGATTCCTCCTCTTTCGGTATTTCTTCCTCAACTACATCTTTAGAACTTTCAGGAAGAACAAAAGCATAATTATCATGTGCTTCTAAGATGGTTTGCAAAGCATATTGTAAAATTTCGAAATTTAGACCTTCTATGGTTGGGTTTGGCCGATTGGGAGGAAAAGGTTTTTTGAAAGGAGGTTTAAAACTTCCTTTGCTTGTGGATGCCTCCTCGGCTGATCTCTTCAAGTCAACGACCTGGTTGGAAATTTTTTGGAAAGCTTTCTGCAAGCTTTCTAAGTCTAAAGTTTCTAGTTGATTTTTAGTTTGAGGAGGCCTAGTAAGGATCTCTATTTTCTTTTCAGATGGTGAAGTTGTTTCAGCGTCACTATTAAGATTATCTTTTAGGCTCAATATATGTTTCTCAATCTGACTTGTCTCCTCAAAGGATTCAAGCAATGTGTTCTTTTTAGACCTTTTAATCCATATGGCTATATTAGTGTGCAAGGCTTTAGCATAATATGCAAGGATTAAAATTTCAATAGGCATTGATTCTGTAGGGATTTAATTATTTAAGGTAAGAAATATTTGGTTAATCTTTCACTTTTTCCTTAGGATTCATTTTTAAGCTGGATAGTTCCATAACCAAGACTTCCAAAGATTTATCATCTCCGAATTTTTTCAAGAAACAAGTTTCAAACTTGCCCCAAGAGACAATGGTTTGGGGTTTTTGAGAAAAATACCATGTGGAGGCATTTCCCTCAAAAGTATAAGGGAATAATCTACATACTACATCCTCGTTTTCAACACTCCAGAGTCTAATGGCCAACACAAATTTTTTGATGTGATCCTCAACGGACTTCTTTGAATCTGGATCAAATTTGGGCAACCATTTCTCCAGATGTTTCGGTAATGGGTGTTGGGGTCCGAGTACAGCCACGACATCTTGATCGAACCAAGGTCTGGCATGATTGTTTTGGTTTTCCATGGGAGTTGGTGATGTCGAAGGCTGTGATGGTTCTGATGAAGAACAACCTTCATCTGAAGACTCTCCTCCTGAAGAGGATAGAGATGAATCAGGTGGGGAAGGTGGAATACCGGATCCTCTGGCTCCAAGGATAGGTGTTTCAGAAGGATTGGTAGTATTTTCACCTAATGGGTTTTGGAGAAGACTAGTGCCTTGAAGTTATTCTCAGATGTCCAAGAAATCAAGGGGTTGATTAAGTGGCCTACCAGTTTGTCTGATACGGGCTAAGACACTATGAGTTCTTATGAGTGACTAAAGAACAATTTCTTGGACGTCATCCCCTTAAGGAACTGGTGTCACTGGTTCAACGGGAATCTCAAAGTTATCGTTTGAGGTAGTTGTTGTTTCAAGTGTAGCGTTATTTTCTAAGAGACTACGCGTTACAATAGGGGAGTGAGTGTTTGAGGGAGGATTCTTGCAACCTCCACATGCCATCAATTAAATTTGGGCCCTCCTTCTAGCGCCATTTGTTGGTGGGTGTAAGTGACACACCATCAACTGGAAGGTCAAATATGGACCAGGGTTCTCTAAATAACCCAAGCCGTTTGGAGTGAGATGACCTAACGGGTTTAATGGCTCTGTTGGCCGACTAAAATCCTAAATAAAAAAAATAGGGAACTAATATAACAAACCACAATACTATGTACATGAATTTAATTATTTACAAGTGTTAAAGCAGAAACATAAGCATGTGATTATGAATAGTGTATTTACAATTTGCAAGTTTTGGTGGATGTCTTGCGAAATCAATGTTTTTGCAATTGTTTACAAAGTAGATAAAGAAAGAACATACATTTTATATTTTTTGTTTAATAACTTAAAATATAAGAATTCACAGATACTAATAAGACATCATTTGAAACAAGAACAAGATAATAGTCAAAGGCAATCTAAACTGTTACTATTTCATTAATAAACAAACCAATAACAGACATAGAATGCGAGTAAAACTAACCTGATATTAATCAATTACTGAGTTTATGTCTCTGCGCAATTCAAACTCCCAGTTATCTTGCCTGTGAGAAAAACCTGTAACAGGCTTGTGCTAACATTCCCAAAGTAAACTCAAAGGTGTGCTTCGGAGTAAAGATATAAGAAACAGAGTAATAAACATGTAGATCCTATGATCTTGTAATGATGAATACTTATAGTAATAAAAAATTAATATAAAGTATTCGTGTAATATATATCACTCAACGTCATGCATAAATCAATGATATTTGAATGAAATAATGATCACAAATATGATATATGAACAACAAATTACAAACAGAATTTAAAGTGCAAAATAAAATGAAACATTATATGCTAATAAGACTAAAGTTGCATAACATATTAACATTCCATAATATAAAAGGAAAAAGGTAATGGAACAGTGTCACGCTGGACTAAAGGCGAGGTGTGGACAACTTGTCCATATAGTCTTGAAAGTTACTTGTCCATAATGCATCCAAAAAATATCCCTTTTACGATTGAGAATTAATAGTATTTAAACTACTTCAAGTTTCAAATGCTCATATCTTACAGGATAGAGTTGAATCCATAATAATTGGGTAATACTACAAATATAGAGAAAATAGTAACCACTCATGCAAGAGTTGGTTTGTTCAAAATTAAACCAAAGTTTGGTAACACATAAAAAAAGGAGAAACTAATGCACATTTGAGCGTATGTTGGCACAGGGGAAGACCCAGGGTTCAACGCTCAAGAGTGCACCAACAAAACCCTAACTAACAGCCCTTTCGAAAACACCTATGAAGTAAATGAAGTCTCACCCGAGGTAGAAGCAGGGGTGGTTGTAGGACTCAGATGTCTGCAACCTTAGCTGGGACACAAATCTGTGATTATAACACCTTATCAAAGAACTTAGCAATTAAAGTTCATCAGTATTAAACCAGTATCTACTTCGCACACAAAACCCTAATTATAGAGCATCGCAGTATTGATCCAGATCTAGTATGTTCAATCACGAAGAACATCCACATAGGTCATATCTATCATTCATCCATATTATTAAGCTCATAGCATCAACAAATCTATCTATCATTCATCTATATCAAAGAATCTAAACAAGTAAACACATAAACACATCAATACATTTCACAAAGCAACCATAATACAAGATATACATGGTTCACCCCCACTTTGGGGCTACATCCACCAACTCTTCTTGTATTTATTATCTTTTGTCAAGCTTCTTATAGGCACAAAGCATCAAAACCCTACTCCACATAGGACAAGAGATTTGCGCGCACTTCTCCAGATCCTCCTTCCCCAAGTAAATCTAGGCACAGAGCCTTACACAGTCTGTGCATAAAGGACTACAGATGACTTGCACTTATCTCTCCAAGTCTTAATCACGTCTTCTTGCACATAGCTAGTAATAGCACTTAGCCACCGTTCATTACTTACATCACCTAGCTTTCTATTTATATATTACAAAATAGGCCTAAGCATGGGTAAACCCATGGGCCGACATCCCCATACCCATTACATAACCCAAAAACCAAAAAATCCCTAAAGAGGGGCCAAGATCCTACGATCTCTGCTTCGTCTTATGCTCCACCTTCGACATCCTATCGAAGTCCCAAAAATAGGTCAAACATGACCAAGGATCCTCAAAACTTGGTCAAGGGCCAACAGGGCCCCAACACTCACCTGTGACTCGTCCCAAGCCACTCTGATCTGGGCAATTCTGCCTCAAAACCCTCGATCTTGGCTTGATCTACTTAGACTTGCTTCTATGCCATGGCCTCCTTCTCAGGGAACTCTTGGATGACTGCTTCATTGACAGGTCCCTCTAGGCCTCGTTCCACTAGAGTGACGACTTTCTCTAGTTCTGCTCCTCGGCCTTCGATCTCTGAGAACGGTTGACAAGCCTCATCTTGTATAGGTTGGAACCTTTGAGTCACTTCCATGACTTTTCTTTGAATGGTGTGGACCTGTTGTTGAGAAGTGCACTACTCTTAGGATCACTTCATCCTTTCAAAAGCTGACAGGGGCTTCAACTGTGCCTGTATTTTCTTTGCTTGTTGCTTCACCTCCTGGAGCCGTGACTCCAGTGCCTTTAATTCCATATTCTCAGTGAGTCGCTCATAAGTCTGGGCACTACGATCACTTAGTTTCCTACATTCCATAGTGAGGGTCATTATTCTCTCAACTGCGCTTCAGGAAGTTGTTTCTCTTTGATCCCTCACCTCCTGCGGAGTGTCCGGTATTGTTTGGAGATCTAAGTCTGTTATTCTTTGTTGTAGATACAGGATATCTTCTGTGAGTTGTTCTACTTGATGCTCGACTCGGTATTCTACCTTTGGCTCTAAACCTGTCATAGAGTAAAGTGCTCTGTTGACTGCTTCTTTCACTTCGAGTTGCTTTGCAAGCAACTGTTCTTTTTCTTACCGAATTTGTGCTTTCTCCTCTTCAAAATTTGTTTGGAGAGAAACCTTCTCCTGCTCCACAACTCAGTGTTGTTCTATGACTACTTCTTGCACTTGCTTCAAATCCTGGGTGGTTTTTTCTATTTCTTCATGTGCATGACGAAGGCGAGCTTCGGTCGCATCAGCTGTTCTACGGAGTTGGGCTGGTTCATCTCCCAACTCTAGTTTTCCTTATGGCAGGGGCGTAGTGGACACTACCTGATTGGACTAAAGGGCCTGTTGTACCCCTCGAAGTTCAACTTCGATTCTATCGTAAATTTCTTCCTGCTTGGCTTCATGCTTCTGCAAGATGTCCTATGAAGCATATGCGACAACTGCTATGATAAAGTTGAATTCATCGACAGTGAGCACAGTATGCATCTTGGTCAAGGTGGCTTTGGATTTCTTTCAGGAAGAGGGTTTTGGGGGAGAAACCTTCCTCTTTTTCAAGGGATCGACCTCATCTCTAGGTGGTGTGACTTCACCTTGCTTCTGTTCATATTCTTTTCCATGTCTCTCCTCTACTTCGTCATCACCCCCTCGGCTAGGTGATACTAAAGAAATTTTTTTTGATGCGTTGCTTAAGTCTTGGACTTCTGCGGTCTTCCTCCTTCTGTTGGTTTTGGTGTGTCATGTTCTTTGTGAGTGGCCTCTGAGCTATCAAGTTCGGGGTTAGACATCTCTACAGGATCAGCGGGGATAAGGAGGTATGCCGACTAGTTCGTAGTTATCTCCTCGAGGTCCACTTAAGTGAGCTTGTAGTACAACAGAAGCTCCTCCTTATGCTCATTTTCTCATGTAGTGATAGAGATGAAGTGTTGATCTGTGCATAACTTCAAGAGGGTTCAGAACCATTGTAGGGTGTTCGGGGTCATGCGAGGTTCAACTTCGATATCCGTCTTCAGTTGGATATAATATGTATGAAAAACTGCGTTCAACTGCCACTATTTTCCCATATCGTTCGAGTACCAGAGCATGGTGAACTTTGCAGCAAGCGGCTCAAATGACACAATGCTCGTGAAGGTCACACCTTCCAGCATCTCCCAAGAAATAAACACTATGATGATTAGGAGCCAGCTGAAGTGGAACTCGTAGCCCTGATCCTAATCTTCGTGATAGTCTAACTCCAGCTGGTTGACCAGGTACTTCGCCCAGTTCATCTATAGGCCTTCTACACATTTCCCCGTGAGGTCAACGATAAACCCTGTGACCTGCATGGGTTTGTTCTTCCTTACTAGATTTCCTGTAATTAATTGGCATGCTAGGTGCACTGTGCCATTCTGGATGGAAGCTACCTTGTAGCCTCGCATCCCCTTCTCCACATCGTCATAGGTATCCTTGATCTTCTGTGCTAATGCACGATTTGTGGCTTTCCCTCGATAGAAGTTCTACGAGTCAATTCCTTGCATGCTCAATCCGGTGATCCTATGGATTAGCGTCGAATCGACTATGATATGTCAGTATAGCCATAGGTAGTCGCCATGGTAACAAGATATTAGGGGATTAACATAGGCATTGACCTCCTGGTGTCATCCAAAATATGGGATCTTCATTACGTTCAAAAGGGTGGACTACGCGATCTTCATCGTCCACGGCTGGGGGATTATTTTTGAGTTCTTCCCCTTCGTCCTGGTCAAGTGTTTATATGGGGAGAGAATACTATGGTTCTTGTAGTCTCCTAGGTTGAAGTCCCTGAAATTCAACTTTGCGATCTTGTCTTGTTGTTCTCTAACTGCGCATATCCCCTTCGGGAGGTACACAGTAACCATGGTGTACTCGAAATATCTTGGCACACTATCACGACTCACCGCATCGGCCAAGGGCGGGATGTAGTCGAGTAAGATGGTTGGGATTAGCTTCACATTTTCTAGGCCATCTCTTTTCTTGGTTCTCTTTTCTTTGACGACTCAGGATGGTCTGGATCCACGAGCGGTTGATGGAGAGGCTTTCACTCCTCTCGTCGAGGATGCTTGAATACTTGCAGACATTAATTTCTCAACCATGCTACCGATGAGAACTTCTTCGATGATTCTCTCTATGGCATTGAGCTCATCCAACATACATGCTTAGATCAGATGGATGAATGAGTGTGAAAAATAATAGAACAAGTGTCAATATTACTAATCACAACGCGTTAGAAATGAGTTCTCTCAGATACAATTCGCAAAAGTGTTCTTGGTGAAAAATTCGATGGAATAAGTAGACAACAACATAACGGATCTTTCCAATGGACAAGAGACCTTCATTAATTTAGTTATGTCCATTACGACATGGTCCCAATGATCTAATGGTGAGATTTCCTACCACAAGTGTCGTTCTACCCGTTTGGGGTGTCAATCTAATGGTTATACTGTTTCCAACGACTATATTGCTTCACCATGGCGAAGTGCCATGTGGCGTTGTTCTGCTATCCCGACGAAGTTCTAGTTTTGCAAATTTTCCTTCTACGAAGTTCCCTCTTCTGTAATTTTTTGATCTTTTCTCTCTTCTGACTGAGCTTTCTATCCTTTTTCCCAGTGATATTCATCTCATTATTCCTCTTTCCATTATGATTCTTATCTCCTCTTGGCATAGTAACTTCGCACTGTTGAGATTCTTTCCTAGCATTCAGGGGCAATACTTCTTCTTTATCAGGGGTAGGTTCTTCAGTCTCTTGTGATTCTTCATGTGTTCTTTCAAATTCGACATCCAAGCTTCTGGTTCTAAATAGATTCGATCTGTTCTCCTGTTATTCAATCAAGTGTGCGACCATCTTAGTAATGAAATCTTTTAATTCTTGCTTCTTCTTCTCTAAGGCTTCTTATTCTTTCATTCTGGCCTGGTCTTTTCTGATCCAAGGTTTTCCTAGTAACATAGCAAATGGGGAGTTGTTCTCGATAAATTTAACAACCTCAGAATATTCTTCTGTCGAAGTTCCATGAGCATTCATATATATCTGGGTAAGTCTTCCACATAGGGTTATCAACTTTCCTCTAAATAATCATATTCCTCCTAATGAAGGAATCATAGCAGGCTTTCCTAAAATTTTCCAAGTTCTTTCTATCATTATATTCACCTATGTTTCCTCATCCAGAATACAGTCAATGTCGAAGTCTCCTATTCTTACTTCTCTTTGCGCTTTCTCTTTTAAGATCTCTAATAGATTAGTATCTTTGTGGTCATTTAGGATTTCTTTCATCTGTAATAGTACAGTCTCTGATTCCTTCTGGGGTTCTGCCATGGTCTTAGTTTCTTAACCTTTCTCAGGGTCTACTTGTTGCATATTCATTCTTTCAAACTTAGCAATCATTCTAGGGAAATCCAAAACTTCTTGATCCATAGCTTTACAACAAAGACAACTGGGTCTTCTACCAGGGCATTCCTTGGCAAGATGTCCTGGTCTTCTACAACTGTAACAAAGAGTTAATCCTCTCTTTCTCTTAAATGATCCCCAACCTTTCATGTACTGTGCACTAGGATCACAGTAACTAACCTGTAAAAAATTCTTTCTAGGGTCCTGCATCCATTTATGAGTCCAAACATTCTTTCTATCCATAGGAATAACATATCTTTCACTATTCTTATCAGATCTACTTGTATCAAATCTTCTTTCTTCTAGTTGCACCCTGGTTTTTAGGCTAGGACAAAATTTATCAAACATACCTAGATCCATATTCTTGAAATAGAAATTTCCACTTATCTTACTTTCGGCAAAGCACAAAGATTCCAGATCTAAAACTTTTCACTATTCCTACCTCTATTAGAGCACAAAGCATTCTGATATTACCTATTTTCTTCATATCTGCCTCCTTCCTTAGCACAGAGCTTCACAATTCAAGCAACAGATCTACACACACAACTTTCTTTCTTTTCCTCAGTTCCCAACAATTAAAGTTTCAGGTCAGATCTTCGCACAAAGCTTCATCTTCCTCAGTTCCCATCAATCACAATTTCAGGTTAGATCTTCACACAGAGCTTCTTCTTCCTCAATTCCCAGCAATCATAGTTTTAGGTACTGGCAACAGAACCATTTGTTAGCACAGGGGTAGACCCAGGGTTCAACACTCAAGAGCACACCAACAAAACCCTAACTACCGACCCTTTCGGCAACACCTGCAAAGCAGATGAAGTCTCACCCGAGGTAGAAGAAGGGGTGGTTGCAGGAATTAGATTTATGAAACCTTAGCTGGGACACAGATCTGTGATTATAACACCTTATCAAAGAACTTAGCAATTACGGTTCATCAATATTAAATTGGTATCTACTTCACAAACAAAACCCTAATTACAGAGCATCGCAGTATTCAACCAGATCTAGTATGTTCAAGCACTAAGCACATCCACATAGGTCATATCTAGCATTCATCCATATTATTAATCACATAGCATCAACAAATATATCTATCATTCATCTATATCAAAGAATCTAAACATGTAAACACATAAACACATCAATACATTGCACAAAAAAACCATAACAAAAGATATACATGGTTCACCCCCACCCTGGGGCTACGTACACCAACTCTTCTTCTCTTTATTATCTTCTGTCAATCTTCTTACAGGCACAAAGCATCAAAACCCTACTCTGCATAGGACAAGAGATCTGCACGTACTTCGCTAGATCCTCCTTCCCCAAGTAGATCTAGGATGAGCCTGTGCACAAAGCACTACAGATGACTTGCACTTAGCTCTGCAAGTCTTGATCATGTCTTCTTTCACATAGATAGTAATAGCACTTAGCCACCTGTCACTACTTAGATCGCCTAGCTTTCTATTTATATATTACAAAATAGGACTAAACATGGGTAAACCCATGGGCTGACATCCCCATACCCGTTACATAACCCAAAAACCAAAAAATCCCTAAAGAGGGGCCGAGATCCGGCGATCTCTGCTTTGTCTTGCGTTCCAACTTCGACAGCCTGTCGAAGTCCCAAAAATAGGTCAAACATGACCAAGGATCCTCAAAACTTGGTCAAGGGCCAACAATGTATAATTGAAAGTTTTTTGCTCCAAGTAATCAACAACACAATCTTCCATCTCCTAAGAATAGCAAAACCAATTTGATATATTAGAAAAAACAATTACTAATTATTCAAAAGAGGCTTAGCTACATAATCATATATTATGTAGCTAGTCTTATTTTTAGCAAATGAAATCAAAATGCAAATCTTCTTATTTCAACTTTGACAACAAAATCGAACGAAATCAAAACAAAGTGTTTTACCATTAAAAATTAGCCAAAGAGGGATCAGACAGTTCAGAGTTTATAATTTCTTTGAAATTGGTCGTATTCTTAATGATTATATTTCCATCCCTCTTGATTCTTTTATTCTCCCTCTCTATATGTGCTTTGAGATCAATATTTTCTTGTTTCAACAGATTGTTCTGAGTAGTCAAGGTTCTCATTCGGGCCTGTAAGAGAAGAACATCTGTATAGTAACTCTCTACCCAATCAAGGTAGCTATCATAGTATATCAGGGTGACGATAGATCGACGTGGGACACAGTTGACCAAGGGTGCTTCAATATTACCTGTATTTTTTTCCAGATCGTTCCTGATACCCAAAAATCCTTCTTTACCCATAAAACACAGGGGTAAATTGGTCATGAAATCATATGGTTCAACATGGGTGATAACCTCCCTCTTGGAACACTGATTTTTTGGGTCTTCCCGCATCAAGAAATCCTATATCTCATGATCTGAAAATTGATTGTCAATCTCGATCGGTTCGATCGAGCTCAGAGGATTACCCTTCCAGTTTCTTAGTTTTCGAGAGATTAGATGACCAACATTCTTATTCTTGAAACTCAAATCCATGAAATGTTGTTTCCTTTCTTTACAAAGTTTCTTGACATTAGATTTAACATCAATGTTTAAACTAGCATCGTTCATAGGCACATGAGGATATTTTTCCTTTAATTCGGGAATCACTTGTTCCAGAGATCTTGCAGGTAAAAACCTACACTGCAATCCTTCATCTAGAGGGGTTTTATCAATAAATTTTGGTCCATCAATTGAATTAACGAGATGGATTTCAACCACTGGCCTGCGTGAGTTAGGGTTTGCAGTTAAAAGAGGATTGGTTGTAGCATCGACCTCTGTGAATCCATTTCTTATCAGAAAAGTTTTCCAATTGTCACCTATCTTCAACAGGTGATGAACCAACAAGAGTTTAACGAGTCCATGGTGAAACAGACTTGAATTGATACCCGTTCTCTTGTAACGCTTGGACATATTATAAAGAATCATCAATAGGTAAAATGGAATATCTAATCCAAACCCTATGAAATTCATAAGAAAACAAATACGGTATAGAAAAACCAACCCGTATCTACCTTCACACGTAACAAATTGCTTCAGGATTAAAAGTAGACTATGCCATATGGGTTTTAATAGAGCGATAGGAATACCTTTTATACAACAAGTGGTTTTACGGGATGTCATAAACAAACTCCATGGGACCTCTTCTATTCTGGCATTTTTAAACCACTTCTCACCCTTTGATGGGATCCCTATCACTTTGCTCGTGAAATCCTCTGTCAATTCCAAATGTATGTCTCCAATCTTGGCTCTGAAACCATTGAAGGTTTGTGAAAAATATTTTTCCACCTGGATATTATAGCCCTCAAAATTCTTAAGGAATACATCCAACCCATGATCCTTTAGGTCATCAATAGTGTCATCATGGGATAGTAAGGCTTGGAATCCATTCGGCTCTATACAAACGATGGGTGCCATGACCACTGTAATAAGGATGCAATAGAAATCACTCAAAATAGTTTTAGGTTCCCAACATGTGAGCAACAGAAATAGGTCTAAGAAGAGAGTGAAAGCATGAAAATAGCAGAGCCTGGGGGCTATCATAAATCATATAGGAGAATTAGGGAGAATGAAAATGAGAGGGTTCACAGAAATCCATACCCTCTCTCACAATGAGTGCCAAAACCTACAGAGTACAAAACCCTATGCACATAATGAATAGCTTCATTAATGTTTTGAGCCAACAATGTAAGGTGAAAATGCAAGTACAACATTCCTGTACTCATTGGCACGAATGTTGATATGACCATTTTAAACTTATGAACAGAATATCAACAGTTAACCAAGGTTCTCCATGCATCAAAACATTTTGACAATCAACTATCGAACCATTGAATTCATAACAACCATAATAAAACAAGAAAAATATGATAATGGATTAATCACCCATTTCATAAGATTTGAATTTTAATCACATATGGGTGACTTTTAAAATGGTATTTTTAAGGTAAAATATTTTGAAACCAAGCCAAGCTTTATGTTTAAATTCATGCTTATAGTCATGAATTAAAAATAAAACAAATGAAAATGAAAATGATAAGACCCCAATAAGGTGAGATTTAACCCAATGATCACTTTGGAACTTAGAAATATAAACATTTACAAATGGGAGGTGATGGGAGCTACAAAAAGGTGTAATCTCTTTTGATCTTGTTAAAAATCAAAAATCATGTGTGGCTGCCAACAAACTCCTTACGAAGGGAAAGTTTCATGATGTTGACCCTCGACCAAGTTTTGAGGATCCTTGGTCATGTTTGACCTACTTTTGGGACTTCAACAGGCTGTCAAAGGAAGAGTGCAAGTCGAAGCAGAGATCGCAGGATCTCAACCCCTTTTTAGGGCTTTTGGGGTTTTGGGATATGTAACAAGTATGAGAATTTCGGCCCATGGGTTTTCCCATGTTTAGGCCCTTTTTTTAATATATAAATAGATGTCTAGGAGATGTAACAAGGAGGCATGTATAAGACGATATAGGCATCTATGTGATGAGGTTCTAAGTGCAAGCAATAGTTGTATATTCTTTGTGCATGTTGTGTGAGACTTGCAAGGCTAAGTGCAAGTGACTATAAGAGACTGAGTAGAAGATTTGTGTTGTAACCTAGCTCGGGGAAGGAGGATCTGGCAAGGTGCATGCGGATCTCCTGTCCTATGTGGAGTAGGATCTTGAGGCTCTATGTATGTAGAAGATTGACAGAAGATAATAAATAAGAAGAAAATTTGGTGGACGTAGCCCCAAGCTGGGGATGAACCACGTATATCCTATGTTGTGGTTCCTTTGTGATTTATGGTTGTTCTCTTGTTTATGTGATTAAATGCTTAGTGCACAGATATATTCTTAGAAGGTTCTAATATGATAGCTTAGTGATGAATAATGTGAATGAATGCTAGATCTAATATATGTTGATGTGCTTAGTGCTTGAATATATCGGATCTGTGTGAATACTGCGATGCTCTATAATTAGGGTTTTATCTGCGAAGTAGATATTGGTGAATTGTAACTTCTAAGTTCTCTGTAAAGGTGTTGTAATCACAGATCGGTGTCCCAGCTAAGGTTGCAGACATATGAGTCCTGCAACCACCCCTACCTCTACCTTGGGTGAGACTTCATCTTCTTCGCAAGTGTTGCTGAAAGGGCCGGTAGTTAGGGTTTTGTTGGTGTGATCTTAAGCGTTGAACCCTAGGTCTGCCCTTGTGCCAAAAAATGGTTCCGTTGTCATGACCTAAAACTGTGATTGCCGAGAACTAAAGAAAAGAAAGATTTGTGCATGGATATGTTTCTTCAATGCGCAATAGTCTACTTGACTTGTGAAGCTTTGTGCTAATAAGAAAAGTCAAATCTGAAGAAAAGAGGTAAGATCTTGAAGCTTTGTGCTTTGTTAAAGGTAAGAACAGTGAAATTTTTTTATTGAAAAGGTAAGATAAGTGGAAATTTTTGTTTCAAAAGAATGGATCTAGGTATGTTTGATAAAAAAATTCTTAGTTTGAAAAGTAGGGAACAAGTAGATGAAACAAGGTTTGATATGAGTAGATCTGATAGAAATAATGAAAGATATGTTATTCCTATGCATAAAAATAATGTTTGGACTAACAAATGGATGCAGGATTCTAGAAAGAATTTTTTACAGGTTAGCTACTATGAACCTAGTGCGCAGTATAGGAAAGGTGGGGATCATTGATCGAGACATCTTGCTATGGAATTCCCTACTAGAAGACCTAGTTGTCTTTGTTTTCAAGATATGGACCATGAAGTTTTGGATTTCCCTATAATGATTGCTAAGGTTGAAAGAATGAATATGAGACAAGAAAACCATGAGAAAATCAAGAAACTGGGATCATGGAAGAACCACAGAAAGAATCAAAGAATGTATTGCTACAAATGAAAGAAACCCTGAAGGATCACATAAATATCAACTTATCAGAGAGCTTCAAAGAAAAAGAATGCATAGAAACAATAATAGGAGACTTCGACATTGACTGTGTTCTAGATGAGGAACATAGGTGAATATCATGATAGAAAGAACTTGGGAAATTTTAGGAAAGCCTGCTATGATTCCTTCATTAGGAGGAATAGGATTATTCAGAGGAAACCTGATAACCCTATGTGGAAGACTCACCCAGATATCTATGAATTATCATGGAACTTAGACAGATGAAGATTTTGAGGTTGCTAAATTTATTGAGAACAAAGCCCCATTTTCTATATTACTAGGAAAAAATTGGATTGAGAAAAACCAAGCCAGAATAAAATAAGAGGAAATATTAGAACAAAAGAAGAAAGAACTAAAATATTTCATGACTAGGAGGATAGCACACTTGATTGAATAACAGGATAACAGATCAAAGCTACTTAGAACCAGAAACCTGGATGTCAAAGTTGAAATAACACAACAAGACTCACCAAAGAGTAGAGCACCTACCCCGGACAGATAAGAAGTATTACTCTCTAACCCTACAAAACATCATAAACAACGTAAAGTTACTATGATAAAAGGAGAAGGATGACCTTCAAGCCAAGTTTTAAGAAGAGAGGGCACGGGTAAAGCAAGAAAAAGATCAGTTGCTCGCATAATAGCTTGGAGTCAAAGAAGCATTTGACAGAGTACTTCTCTTTGGGATGAGCTTAGAGCCAAAGACAAAGGCCTGAGTGGAGCATCAAGTAGCGTAGCTTGTAGAAGCTATCCAACAAATTCAACAAAGAATAACAGACTTAGAGCTACGAACAGTTCCCAACACTTCGCAGGATGTACGAGATCAAAGAGAAGCAACTTCTTGAAGTGCAGTTGAGAGAATCAAGGCCCTCACCATGGAATGTAAAAAACTAAGTGATCGTAGTGCCCAGACTTATGAGCAACTCACTGAGGATCCTGAATTGAAGGAACTAGAGTCACAGCTCCAGGAGGCAAAGCACCAAGCATAAACAGTACAAGCACAGTTGAAGCCCCTGTCAGCAATCGAGAGGATGAAGCGATCCCAAGAACAGTGCACTGCTCAATAGCAGGTCCACACCATTCAGAGAAAAGTCATGGAAGTGACTCACAGGCTCCAACCAATACAATATGAGGCTTTCCAACTGTTTGCGGGGACTGAACACAGAGGATAAGAATTGGAGAAAGTCGTCACATTAGTTGAACAACGTTTGGAGGGAAATATAAACGAAGCAATTATCCAAGATTTTGTTGAGCAAGAGGCCTTGGCGCAACAACAAGTTGAAGCAGCTCGAGCCAAGATTGAGGATTTTGAAGCAGAGCTACCCATATCAGAGTGACTCGGGAAGAGTCGCAAGTGAGTGTTGGGGACGTAGCCCTAGGCTGGGGGTGAACCATGTATATCTTGTGTTGTCGTTTCTTTGTGCTTTATGGTTGTTCTCTTGTTTATGTGATTAAATGCTTAGTGCACAGATATATTCTTAGAATATTCTAATATGATAGCTTAGTGTTGAATATTGTGAATGAATGCTAGATCTAATCTATGTTGATGTGCTTAGTGCTTGAATATATTGGATCTGTGTGAATACTGCGATGCTCTGTAATTAGGGTTTTATCTTCGAAGTAGATACCAGTGAACTGTAACTGCTAAGTTCTCTATAAAGGTGTTTTAATCACATATCGATGTCCCAACTAAGGTTGCAGACATCTAAGTCCTACAACCACCCCTTCCTCTACCTCGGGTGAGACTTGATATGCTTCGCAGGTGTTATCGAAAGGGATGGTAGTTAGGGTTTTGTTGGTGTTCTCTTGAGCATTGAACCCTGGGTTCGCCCCTCTGCCAACACCTGTTATATCTTCTAAGCTTCGAAACTGAAACAGATTCTGTTAACACACTCCTTGCGTTCTGTGTGCACACCATGCACCACTCGATAGAAGAGAAACAATTGAAACTTATCCTAACATGCATAGTTCCATCTAATCATAACAAAATTCATCATTCATTCATTCATGAAAGCACAATAATAGAGAGTTGTAACATAATATCCATCCCATGCATTGAGTCAATTTTCCTCTGTTATATTCAAATTGAAAATGGATACAACTGAAATCAAAACTAAAACTGAAAACTCAGAAATCTCCTACTAACTCGCAGCTAGCCTCATTTGGGCGTACATAACCTCTATTTATCTCAGAGGGATATTACGGTTCCCCTGACTACTTGTCTACATCAAAACCTAACCTACAAATATCTTAGTCCAGTTGCATTCTAGATCCGGAGTGGAAACTCCCACTTCACTCGTGATCACTCAAGCGTGCCTCAAAAGATTTTTCTGACGCTGAGTTAAGGTGTACCTCAAAATATCTGTTGCAACTGCCATCACTGAGATTCCATACAGACTCCCAGATGTTGATATGTCCTACTCTGCATGCTTTCCAGCGATGCTCCTGCATCACATTAGAGGGAATTTGTTATAGCCCTAAAATTCCCTATCCATGCATACATGGCCTTGTCCCTCTTACTTGCATATTTTTCCAAAGCATTGTTGAGGAGATCTTCTTAAAAAACCATTTTTTAGAGCATGTACATGCCCTGTACCACTATATCCCGTGTACATATGCTTTTTGCATGCTATACAACCCACGTGCATACACTTGTTGCACACTAAACAACCCGTGTATGCTTGCAAAATTTTCAAAAATTAAAAAGTTGTAAGGAATTCGGTGAAATTCATGGGCTATTGGAGGTTTCCCAACCAATTCACCTGCTATAGCCCATCACCCAACTGAATAACCATCCTTTTGTCATATAAAATGAGGTTTTGGGGTCTCATTTCACATCGAATCATAAGAACAGTGAAACTCTGCCCAATTTCACTTCCCTTCCTTGCCCAAGCTTTTGCTACCTTTTGTGAGTTACTACCTCAGCATTCCCTATGCAACCCCTTATTCTTCCATTCAATCCATTCCCTTGCCTTGAGGTGATCAAAATATTGAGAGAATATTCCTACTGAAGGATCACTTGGAGAATTATAAATAGGATCCTGGACCAGGTTTGCGGAACGATGATCGACACAAATTGTAATTTTCATTCTTTGTTTGATGAATAAAAGAATTTATTTTCCTTGTGCCAAATGATGATGTTTTGTGTATTTTCTTTGATTTATACTTAGCATTTGATATCTAACCCTAGTTTAT
>JASDQU010435494.1:41297-54832 GCA_032191745.1 Picea mariana | reverse complement strand
TTGGTCAAATGAAGTTTCATTGGGACAAATAGATGCTTAGATTCAAAGAAAATAGTTACCAAGGAATGGGCTTTGAGGAAAAGGATGAGGACTCAACCAGCGACTAAACATGATGGGTAATTGGTATGGCAAATCTCCATATGTCCGAAAACCTAAACTAAGGGTAAAGCGAGGGTAGCCTTGAATCCTTAAACATGATTTCTATGTGAGATGTTTAGTGTACTTCAACGATCAAACATGACTATGACCTTGTGTTGCTTAATGTAAGAAAAAAGTCAAAGGTATTAAGATGACCCAGTCCAATCATTGCAACAAGATATATTTAGGGTTTTATTGCGTGTATTAAAGGTATTAAGATGATCAAGCCCAATCATTGCCACAAGAGATATTGAGGGTTTTATTGTGTATATTACAAGTAGGAGTCAATCTTATAGAACAAGATCATTATTGAGTTATTCACATGCATCATCCCTGGTAGTTTAAATTTTGAATCAGATTGGTGTAAATCTTTAGGGATTATAAAGTAATATCATAGGGGAATGGATCGCTTGTAGACCAGGTTAAGAGTATTTGCAACAAGGATTCAGACATGCAAGGGAGCTATTTTTACAAATTATGCATAATACCTCCTACTTGAAGAGAAAATCTTATTTCTAGAAGTCTTCAAATGGCTTGATGCTCTCTTAGCTATACCAATGGTTTTATCTACAAAGTTATGTTCAAACAATCATACATTTGTTATGATATTTGACCACAAGTTTCATATGTAGATGTCTTTTACTAGATTAAGGGTAAGCCTTTTATTGGACTGCATTACTTGAAACCTTTTTGTGTAATTTTGACAAGACAATTCTTTTGGGAATAGGGGGATTAGTTAGTCATTGTAGGGTCTGTTCTAGTTCTAATTGATGCTTCGGGTTAATGCATTTGAAAACTTGTCAAATTTAATCCCTTGTATGGAATCTAGTGATTCATCTCACACCCCATGCATGCATCAACCGTTCTATATGCGCTAAAGAGAAATGTTTAATTTGTCCTCGTAGTTATGAGTACCTTCTACTCTTAAGACTAGATTAATCTTGCCCAACCACATATGCGATCTTCATTTCAAGGCTACCAGAGATCTTGGGGTTGACATTTCTTCTTCCCGTTAATCCTTCATCTCCCCAAGGTTGTTTAGAGTGATGTGTTATGAACCATCATTCAAAAAAGGGTTTTGATTTGGTCCATTTACAAATTCATTGAATTTCTCAATGAGCTTTGTGAATGTATCTTCTAGTTTTTCTCTAGTGAGATTCATTTTGGTTATTTCCCACCATTGTTTTTGTTTCCTCGTGATTCTTGGTATTAGATCACCTCCTTGCTTCGTTGTTTACCTAAATGTCAAACCTGAAGCTTTGATACCAACTTGTAATATGTTATATACAAGGGAATCACTACAACTACATAAATTGTTGAAAATAACAAAAATAAAAATAATAAAAATAAATATTGGAGTGAAATTCCATTGATAAAAATAAAGATGCAAAAGAACAAAAAGTAGTGGGTGGGTATACTTAAAGAATGGATTGCAGTAGTAAATTCTGATACATGGGAGGAGACTTATGCAAAGAAACTTTATTGATTATATATCTGAAATAAAGAGAAACCTTTATTTATATTTAAAAAGATAGAGAAACCTAACTTAAAGCGTAAGTAAATAAAAATATAGAGAAATCTAACTTAAAGCGTAAGTAAATAAAAATATAGAGAAACCTAACTTAAAGCTTAAGTAAATGGATTAGGTGCTGCTGTGTTTTTTTTTCAAATATAGGAATAAAATACCATGGAGATCAAAGATGATAATATTATAATATGAATATTATCTCATAATTATAGACTTGCATACAAAGTAACTCATGTACTAAGAAAGTAACTCATGTACCAAGAGTCTAATCGATGATGAAGTTGATGTTAAGTATACCACACTCTTAAAGTGTCCCTGGTGAAGTTGATGTTAAGTATACCACACTCTTAAAGTGAAAAAGAGTAACTGTGCATTTCACTTTTTGAATTAACATGACAACAACCAACTACTGGTTTCTTAGCTCTCAACAAAGTTATATAATCGAGTTGATGAAGTGACCTCCTCTGCCTTGTTATCTATTATAATTTTAATTTTATCATTTTATTAAAAGTCTTTAACTTTAATAACTATATGAAAAGTTTATTTATTTTTGGTAATATGATCATGATCAATTAACATGACAACAACCAACTACTGGTTTCTTAGCTCTCAACGAAATTATATAATCGAGTTGATGAAGTGACCTCCTCTGCCTTGTTATCTATTTTAATTTTAATTTTATCATTTTATTAAAAGTCTTTTAACTTTAATAACTATATGAAAGTTTTTGTTTTTGGGTAATATGATCACTTCTTTAATTTTATCAATCAAAGGTATTTTAATTCTAATAATAATATTAAATTTAATATAATCCATGAACAGGGGAATGAATGTATTTTAAAACATTAAAGGTGAAATCACTCTTTTAACTTTATTATTTTATAGAAGTTCTTTTAACTCTAATAACAATATTAAAAGTTTATTTTTTGGTAATATAATCAATCTAAAAGAGAATGAATGTATTCTAAAGCATAAAAGAGGAATGAATGTGTTCTAAGGTATTAAAGGTTTCAAGGTTTCACTTGTGATGTAATTGGAAATTTTAGTGGAAATTTATACCTATTGAAAAGAATATGAGATCAGATTATGTGAAATTGAAATTATGTTATTTTTTTTATAATATTTTTTAATTGAAAAGAAAATAAGATCAGATTACAAACATACATTTTTATGTTGTGAAATTAAAATTATGTTTTTTTTTTATAATATTTTATAATATAAAAATATTGTTTAATGATTTAAATTCAGGGAAATGAATGCATTCTAAAGCATTAAAGGTTTCAAGGTTTCACTTATGATGTAATTGGAAATTTTAGTGGAAATTTATACCTATTGAAAAGAAGATGAGATTAGATTATGTGAAATTGAAATTATGTTTTTTTTTTTTTATAATATTTTTTAATTGAAAAGAAGATGAAATCAGATTACAAACATACATTACATTTTTATGATGTGAAATTGAAATTATGTTTTTTTATAATATTTTATAATATAAAAATATTGTTTAATGTTTTAAATACAATGCTTGAGGAATGAGTAGATAACCATTTAAATTTTGATAAATAAAATTTATTAATGTATTTTATTTAAAATATTAATTTTTATAAATAAAATTTTATTATTAAATGAATATAGAAATTGAGTATGTATTTTTTGGTGAAGTTGATTTAGATAGTAGATTATTTCTTGTAATTCTTTATTAGGTTAGATATGGATAGCGGGAATGAGTAACTTCATAGATGATTTGCATTAACATGGGACATTCATAAATACAATACAAAGTGATTTGTACGAACGACTCATTGTTTTCATTCAGGATTTTTCATATTTCTCCTAAATACTATTTACAAAATACCATAATAACGAGGATTATGTATCCAACATTCCCACACTTAATCTAAATGAGTGTTCGTGAGTCTAGGCATCATTATGAAATTTTCAAAATTTTCTCTTCCAAGTGCTTTGGTGAAGATGTTCGCAATTTGCTCATTTGTGGAACAATGTCTTAAGTGAATAGTCTTGGCCTCTACATGATATCAAATTAGATGGTACTTTGTGTTGATGTGCTTGGTTTGATAATGGAATCTAGGATTCTTGACCAACTTGATTGCAGAAGTATTGTCAACATAAATAGGAGTAGATTTCACCTATTTCTTCTGCAAATCTTCTAGTATTTTCCCGAGCCACAATCTCCTCTGTTGCTTCTGCAACTACCACATATTCTGCCTTCATTGTGGAATTTGCTAGAACTGTTTTTTTGTGTGATCTCCGTGGGACAACGACTAATCCAAGACTCACGAGATAGCCTGAAGTTGACATTCCATTTTCTTTATCCCCATCAAAGTTTGAATCATAATATCCAATCAAATTGAAGTCATCCACGTTAGAATACTCGAGTCCAAAGTTTTGAGTTCCCTTCAAGTATTTTAGAACTCTTTTTGGAGCAAACCAATGTCCTTTACAAGGATTTTGCACGAACACGGAAAGAATCCCAACAACAAATGAAATATTTGGTCTGGTGGTGGTAAGATAGATAAGACTTACAACCAACTGTTTGTACTTGGTTGCATCCTCAAATTCATTCTCTTTTTTCGATGTGAGATTTAAATTTTGTTCCATCGGAGTAGAGAGAGGGTTACACTTAGCCATGTCAAACTTGTTCAACAATTCTCCAATGTACTTCTTTTGGGAGATGAATATGTACTTTGGATTTTGAATTACTTTAATGCCCAAGTAGTAATGAAGATGTTCTAAATGTGTGATCTCAAAGGATTTCTTCAACTCTTACTTTATGAATGCAATATAGTTTTCATTGTTCCTTGTTATCAACACATCATCTACATACACTACAAGATATACCATATTTTTTCCAACTTTCTTGACAAACAAAGTTGCATTGTTAAGATTAAAGTGATTGAAATTCAATTTTAAAAGATCTTTCTTGACAAACAAAGTTGCATTGTTAAGATTAAAGTGTTTGAAATTCAATTTTAGAAGATGTTCAATTATCTTTTTATGCCAGGCTTGTGGTGTTTGTTTCAAGCCATATAAGGATTTGATGAGCTTGCATACTTTCCATTCTTGTCCCTTCACAACAAAACCTTTTGGCTAGACATGAAGAAATTATTTTTCAAGTCTCCATTCAAGAAAGCAGTCTTCACATATATTTGATGAACTTTCCATCCATTTTGTGTTGATAAAACAAATAGAGTACATATGACAACCATTTTGTTGTGGGGGAAAAGGTCTCTTCATAATCAATACCTTCTTTCTGTGCAAACCTTTTTACCATGAGCCTCACTTTGTGCTTGTCAAGTGAGCCATTAGCTTTGTACTTGTTCTTGAAAACCCATTTACAACCAATTGGTTTGGTTCTTAATGGAGGATCCACCAAGTTCCATATCCCATTCTTCTTGAGAGCATCATATTCTTTCTGCATGGTTTCTTTCTACTCATCACGAGAAACAACTTCTTCAAAAGAAGTTGGTTCAAAGTTAGTAGATAAATTCAATTCACAATCATATGAATATCCATATCATCTGCATCACTTGAATTTGAATTATCTACATCACCACAATCTTGTATCGTGGAACCTTTGGTTCCTATCTTTTCAACTTCATCAGGATGAACACTTTCAAGTGTCTTTGTGATCCACTTTGGTGGACCTTTCTGAGATGGTCCATGCCGCTCAATTGATTGAGATGGTGTTGAATTCTCATCAAGGTTCAACCTTTCAATCAAATCATCCAAATGAACTTCAGGTTTTGATGAAGTGGCTAAAACTTCTTGATGAGGGGGAGATGGTGTTTCCAAAGGAGATTCCAAAGATTAATCCAAGATAGGGATGCCCCCTTCAAGATGCGGAATATATTCATCAAACTCCTGATATGTATTTGCATGGGTGAATTTATCCATATGATCAAGTTACCGCTCAACAACCTTGTTATTCTTGGAGGATTCAAGAAAAATTACATCTCTTGAAAGAATGGACTTCTTGTTTACCTCATTGTAAAGAAGACATGCCTTGGTATTTTAGTACTCCAAGAAGATGCTCTTCTGATTCCTTGCATCAAGCTTGTTTCTTTTCTCCTTAGGAATTAAGGGATAACAGGTGGAACCAAATACCTTGAGATGCCTCACCGAAGAAATGCAACCATATCACATTCATAAGAAATTTTATTTCGAAGAGCATGATACAAACACTTGTTTTTCACATAAAATGCACATAGATCTGTTATTTTGTGTCAAGCACCTGTTAATAATCCCAGTGCCACCATTGCTACCACCAAGCTCCAGCCTGGTGAACCAGAAGATCCAGAAGAAGGAGAGCGTCTTTTCCATTCACAAATGTGGGTAAAAGACACCCCACTACACTTCATCGTTGATAGCGGTAGCCAGAAGAACCTCATCTTAGTAGAGGTCGTCAAGTGGTTGGCACACACCCACAACCCTACACTATTGGATGGCTTCGCCAAGGAAGAGATCTCCGCATCAACCAATAGTGTCGACTGTCGTACGACATCAAGCCCTTCAAAGACGAGGCATTGTCTGATGTTGCTCCTCTCGAAGTTTGTGATGTTCTTTTGGGCCAACCTTATTTATGGAAACGTCATGTTGTGTATGAGTCTATGCCTCGTAGTGTTATTATTACTTTGAACAGGAAATTGTACAAGATACCCGAGGTAGTCCCACCTAGTGCTATTTCCTTGATCTCTGCTAAGTAATGCAGGAAGGTTATCTCTCAGACAGGGAAGTTTGTCTTCTTCGTGATTCGTTCTCAAAAGAAGCGAAATATTACAGCCACATCCAGGGTCTCTGCGATCGACCTCTCCACACAGCAGAAGCAAGTAGATAAGGTCGTGGAAGAATACTCAGATATCTTCTCCTCACCTATCGGGGTACCTCTGCACTGCTAGGTCAAGCACCCCATCGATCTGACCCCTGACGCATTGTTGTCCAATGGGCAAGTCTATCACCGCTCTCTATTATAGAATGAGGAGATCAAGCGACAAATCCAAGAATTGCTCCACAAGAGGCACATCCATCCCAACTCATCACCTTGCAGGAGCCCAATCGTACCGGTACAGAAGAAAGATGGAACCTGGAGACTCTGCATTGATTATCGGGCTTTGAATAAAATCACAGTCAGAAATCGGTACCCGATTCCTTGAATCGACGACCTCCTTGATCAACTCACAGGGGTAAAATACTTTAGTAAGATTGATCTGAAGTCTGGCTACCACGAGGTCTCAATAGAACATACAGATGTATGGAAGACAACCTTAAAGTCAAGGGAAGGCCTTTTGGAATGGTTGGTCATGCCCTTTGGTTTGACAAATGCTCCAGCCACTTTCATGAGGATGATGGATGATATCCTGCGACCATTCACCAATACTTTTGTAGTGGTGTATCTGGATGACATTCTCATTTACAACAAGACTTGGGCCGAACACTTGCAGCATATTCAACAGGTTCTGCACACCCTGTGGCAACACAAGTTATACGCCAACTTGGAAAAATGCTCCTTCGACATGGAAATGGTCCATTGCCTGGGCTGCATCGTTGATCAACATGGCGTACATGTGGATCCAACCAAGATCTAAGTCATCCGTGACTGGCCAGCCCCAACCACACTCACTGAGCTTCAGAGCTTCTTTGGCCTTGCCAATTTCCACCACAAGTTTGTGTTGAGATTCTCCCATATTGCATGGGCCCTCATCCAAATAACCAGGGGTGGTGGTAAGGAGAAATTTGCGTGGGGCTGGTCCCAACAAAAAGTGTTCAATGATTTGAAGCAACGCTTGTACTTAGCCCCAGTACTTTCATTACCAGACCTGCAACAACCCTTTGAGATCGAGGCAGATGCTTCAGACTATACTGTGGGCGCCGTTCTCACTCAGCACGACCAGCCCGTGGCCTATCATAGTGAGACACTATCAGATGATGTCCGTAAGTACCCTACCTACGACAAAGAAATGTACTCCATTGTGCAAGTCTGTCGCTAGTGGAGACATTACATTCTTGGGAAGGAGACAATCATCCACATTGATCATAAGCCACTGCATTTCATGCAGACACAAGGAAAATTGCAAAATGACCGCCATCAAAAGTGGTCCACATACTTGCAACAATTCCACCTCAACATCAAGTATAAAACATGAAGCACTAATCGCGTTGCTGATTGCTTCAACAGACTGCCAGCTGTGGCACTCACCACGGTGCTAGGCTCTTGCGGCCATGAGACCTCTAGATGGCCCCAACTCTATGAGACAGACCCAGACTTCACCACCACCTACCAAATGTTGGGTGCAAACGTAGTTATCGATAATTTTCATATTCAGGATGGGTTGTTGTGTTGTTTGGGCCATATCTGTGTGCCATTAAGCGAGCGAGCAAAGTTGATATAGAAATCCCACTACAATTGGGTGGTAGGACACTTCGGTGTCGAAAAGACAATGGCGATGCTACATAAAAATTTCTACTGGCTGAAACTTCGACAGGAGGTCAACAAATATATCAGGTCCTGCACTGCCTGCGCTATTGCCAAACCGACCACTGAGAAACATGGCCTGTACACCCCTCTTCCTACTCCCGATAGGCCATGGGAATCCATCTCAATGGACTATATGTCGGGCCTCTCGTCCACCAAGCAGAGAAATGACTCTGTTTTTATGGTTGTTGATCGCTTTTCTAAGATGGCGATTCTGGTTGCCTGCAAGAAGAACATCACAGCAGAGACCACTGCCAAGCTCTTCTTTGAACGAGTCTGGGTACATTTTTGAATCTCACAAACCATTGTCTCAGATCAGGACAATCGATTTCTCAGCACATTCTGGTCGAGCCTTTGGTCATTGTTGGACACCAAGCTCACCAAATCCATGACTTTCCACCCCCAGACAGATGGCCAAACCGAGGTCGTAAATCGAATGATTGTGCATATCCTTCGCATATATAATTCAAATCACCCTCGCACATGGGATGAGAGCCTTCCCCATTTCCAACATAGCTACAACTGAGCCCTGCATAGCTCAACNAACAGGTTCAGGATATCCTACATAAGTCCAATGACAGGTACAAGCAGTGCCATGATCAACATCGGGTGCCACATAAGTTTCAGGTGGGCGAAAAAGTTTGGTTGCACTTGCAGAAAGAACGCCTTATAAGACCCCATCAGAAGCTTCACCCACTCCGTTATGGGCCATACCCCATTACCAAGGCCATAGGGGATAATTCTTTTGAGCTCAACGTTCCTCCTTTCCTTGGCCTGCACCCAGTGTTCAACGTGGATCTCCTTCGCCCTTATTTCCCACCATTATTGGACACCTCAGAAGTAGCAGAACAACTGACACCAACATAGCTCAACCTCGATTGCATACAACATACATCAAATGATCAGATTGTGGACACACATATCAAGGGAACTCGACAACAAAGGATACAACTTTATCGAGTCGTCAAAGCATGGCAACTCCCGCACCAAGGCAAATGGCTCACCCCGGCCAAATTCAACATAAATTTCCTCATCTGATGGGGGAACTCAACGCAATGGAGACCATTTCTTCATAAGGAGGGAGGATTGATCCAGGTGGATATCGGTGGCCACTCACCTTTTCCAACTGGCTCAAAACAGTTTTCTGTCAATTTTGGTAATTTACTATTTTTAGCAGTTTTTCACTTCCGGAGCCATTTTGAGCCCCTAAACGCTGTTTTTTGGGAAAAGGGGGAGCAATATGGAATATCCTTCTATATTTTTCCCAAAAAGAATCTCCTCGACGGTACCTTTCCAACGGGCTTTCAAATGCCTAAAACGAAGATCATATGCAAAAGTTACGACCACAGGAAGTTGAGGTACTAACTTACCCAAACGGGGCCCACATGACTTTTGGTGCTTCATTTCATAGGGTTAGGTTTTTGGATGTCTAGGGTTTTTGGCATTCCTATTTATTGTAAAAAAGGCCTTCAAATCCTCATTGTAATGATCTTCTTGTGAATGAGTGCAGTCGTCACATATCTTCTCAGAGATAAGCCACCACCATTTCAACAAGCTTGTTTCCGCTGCATTTTACAGTTTCAATTTATTTTCTTATTGAACAGAAAACTAGTTTTACCGTATCTCTGTTATTTTGTGTTAAGCACCTGTTAATAATCTGTAGTCATTTCGTTCTGTTCATAAAATCCGGATCAGGACTGTTTGTTGATTATGTTTCTGCCTATGAACCAGGGTTTGTAGCCGAGCAGATCAAGGTCAAGTTTTCATACTCTCTAAGATGACTATATAATCACCGGGAGAAGAAACGACTAGGTCAGAGAACCCAAGGTAGGCAACAATGGTAGAGATGAAGGGTACGAATGAAAAAGATGAGGGGCACATGGAATAACCAGGGAGAGGCGTTTCTGCACGAGGTAGAGAATCATGGAGTTAAAACCTACTCTGATACCACTGTTAGGCCAGGTATGGACATAGGAAATGAATAACTCCACAGATGATTTGCATTAAAATGAGACATTTATAAATAAAATACAAAGTGATCTTTGGTTTCATCTTCCGAGAGGTTCGAATGACTCTTCATCTTCATCTACAACTCTTCATATTTCTCCTAAATACTATTTAGGATAATATTTACAAAATATGATAATTATGAAGATTAAATATCCAACATGTATTATATCAAACAAAAATAAAGTTTAATTTAATCATAACTTTTCAAAAATTTATTATGTAAAAATTTTAATCATAACAAATCAAAGTTTTATGAAGCAACTATGTCAGTGACAATTTAATTTATGTGAGGAATATATAAATAAGTATATTAAACTATAATTTTATAAGTACATGTATATTCTAAATTCAACATAAATTGATATACTATAAAATAGTAAAACAATAAAACCTTAAACAAATATGGGTGCATATCCATTTTTTTTTTTTAAACATAATAATGTGTAGAAGTGTAACTAATCAATGTGTAAAAGCAATTGAAATTAAGAATGACCTTTTGAAAAGAAGGTAATTCAATTATTATCAGGTCGTTAAACGACTTCTAATAATTTTCTCTTTTTAAATCTTGGTAATTTAAATCTTATTTTCTTCATTAAAACATTTATATCTTATAGAAATTAAACAATAAGATTTATTAAAAATGTTTGAAAACCACATTCACAAGATAAATAGTGTGAGCTAATAGGGTTACTAGTAATACATATAAAATAACAAAAAATATGTGAAGTTTTACAATATATATTTTTCTTCTTAGAAAACTTCGTAGGAAAACTTAAGGGACATTTTTCCACATTTGTGGATCACATCCCTAATAAATTTCATTGGTGTAAACTAGTGTGTCTCATGTAAGGGGATCAAAACTAAGTACTTGCTAGAACAAAACTAGCCAAATTCCCAACAATATATGCGTCAACTGGTTGAGCTAAGCCCTTGACTAGAGATATTTTACTGTGTTTATTTTGGTGATTTTGCTTAACATTTCGAGTGAACACTTCACCCATTTTTGAAAGGTACATCAGGAAGATAGAATGTTGCAAATATACAAAGAAGCATTCGAAGCAAAGAACATGAGCACTGGTATGGAAATCAATCAATTAATTACAATTTAAAATTAAATTTGAAATTAAAATTCAACACTAATAAATGTAAATTCAATTAAAGAAAGTAATGAGAAGTATTTTTCTGAAATGAACAAACCACACATTCAAGTAACATTTTTAATGAGCTAGAACCATTGAAACCATCAATAATTTGGGGAGGGTGTTGATTAATTGGGTTGGTTGTCATTGATGTCAACCCTTGAAGCAAGTCCGGTAGCAAATTCCGGTAGCCCCAGAGGTGTGGATAAGGAGCCCATGTTTTTATGAGGAATAATGTAATGAAGATCAATGAATTTGCAGGAAAGATTATCATAGATGGATAGTACATGTCGTGTCATGGTACGCCACGCAATTCCTCATGGTTGAGGAGATATGGCTTAGTGAAGTTGGAGAACCCTCATGAGTTATCTAGAAGCCCCTAGAACGTCAAAGAAGTCAATTATTCTAGAAGCTCCTAGAAGAAGTTTACTAGTCAAAGTGGTTGTAACTAGGAGTTAATAATGAGTAAAGTTGTTGAAATAAGAAAATAATTAGAAATAAATTAGTTGCAACAAGAAGTGGCGAGTTTACTATTTAGGGTAAAGTGGTTGCAAGTGGGTAAAGTAATTAAAAGTGGGTTATCCCTAAAAGAAGGAAGTTGGGTAAAATAGTGAGAAGATAACCCCTAAAGGAAGCTACTTTGAGAGTATTAATAAGAGAGCAAGGGTCTCCCATTAACACCTAATTGAGCACATTGAATATCTCTTTTGTGAAATGTTATGGGCATGCATCATTGAAAAATCTATAGCAGTGAGTTTGAAGCAGCGATGAGAGAAGTTGCAGGGTCAAAGGGTTGAGACCATGGGTACTGAACTAGGGTTTTACTGAATATATCTGTAGGTTGCAGTACTAGAAGGACACGAACATCCATGGGCCATAGTGGGACAAAGCACGGATACCCACGAGTTTTGATTCATATTATTTTTGGCACGAAATGAGAGCGGAGATATAATAAATAATTGTATAGAGATGTATCAATAATATAACAGAGATATATCAAAGGTATAACCATAAACACAAAGATACAGTAATACACAATTTCTATTAATGAGCGAAATGTACAAAATTGTAGAAATAAAAAGTGAAAGACTTGTTATAATGGTGACAACTTATCTATGAGAAGAGATGTGACAACTATGCTCATTTGCAAGAAGATGATCGTTACAATGAGGCTCCAAAGGACTTTTTGACATAAATAAAATCCAAAACCCTAACCCCGGAAGATGAAAAAGCAACAGGTTTGTGGACCCCATTTTAGGTAGTTTGGTGTATCAACTTCCCGGGGGTGTAACTTTGGCATACTATCTCCATTTGGGGTGCACGATAGCTCGTTGGAAAGTTATTGAAGAGGAGATTCATTTAATAGGATAAATCATGCACTTAGTGATATTTGAAGTGATCGATCACAAAAAAACGTCGTTTAGTCCCTTAAAATGGCCCCGAAAGTTTAGGACCTAAAAAACTGCTAAAAATAGTAAATTGCCAAAGAATTGTTTTGAGTCAGTTGGAATAGGTGGGTGGCCACCGCTATCCACTCGGATCAATTTTACTGAAGACAGAGTGTGGATCTGTTTCCAAGGCTGAAGAATAGAAAGATCAAATCTATCAGTGAGAAGTTGCAGAGTTGAGAAGAGGCTACATGAAGGTCTAACAGTGAGAAGGTACAACAAAACTATCTAAAGTAACAAAAGGTATGTTATATGCTTTTTCTAAGTAGGTCTTTGGTGAATTCTTGGGGTATGGACATGAAATATTGAGCTTTATCCCTTGAGGGACCATTGGTTGTATGGTATATTTTGTATAAGACAGATCTGCAGGGATACATTGCTATTGTATTGGTTGATTGTTGTGGGTATACTTAATTGGGCATCTTGTTAAGATATATATTGTATTATTTGGAGCATGGTTGAGGGTTTATGGTTGAAACCTATTGCTATTAGTACATGTTGTGATTACATAATAGTAAGGATTTGATGTATGGTTAATGTAAGGGGTTCTTATATCACACAAGATCAATGAGACACATGTATGAACCTAGAACATGGTTGTGTTAGATCTACTTGGATATTGGATGAGTATTCTTTTCTATCATATCAACCAGTTTGTGAGAATATATAGAGAGACCAGACAATGACTGAGACTGAGAAAATGACACAGACAAAGTCACAGAGACAACATCAGTGATACTAGCAGAACCTTGTGCTAGTTTGTGAGTTGCAACAAACAGAGG